>CM076671.1:7213670-7306495 GCA_038496675.1 Rachycentron canadum
CCCCCCTCCTCCCCTCCACCCCCCCCAAGCCACCGGCGCTATGGCAGTGTGAGGAGTAAATGGCTCAGAGTATCCGCGGTGGAAACCGACCTAAGCACTGGTCTGGGAACCGATAAACAAACACAACAAAGCGCGTAAAAGCTCTCCACGGCGCCGGTTCCTGGTGCGCACGGAAACTGTGCCAATTGTCCCATCAGCCAAGAAGACTCCGAGGTTTTTTTTGTTTTTGTTTTTTGTTTTTTTTTTTCCCCCCTTTCCGTTTTTTTTTTTTTTTTTTTTGGTTGTTTATTTTTTTGTGTGTGAGTGTGAACAACGAGGATATCTTAATTGGACATGTGAGTTACTGGAGTTAACAAGACAAGCAGCCTTTGCGAAGATGAAGTTCCCCGCCTGCGTCCTCGTCACTTTGGTGGTGATCCGATCGAGCGCGGCGCAGTCAGGTGAGTGCTCGGCTACGCGTCTCTGATCCAGGGTCTTCGGGCAGTTCAGACTTCAGTCAGCACGGCTGAAGTGAGGGTCCAAAACCCCCTCCATCACTGAAACCCCCCCCCACCAGCACCCCAGCCTCCTAGTCAGTCACAAACATTTCCACAGAGCCAGATCAGTGGAGGAATCGCGGTGCTTGTTTGTCGAAGGACAATGAATGGACATCACAGCTGGTGTGTGTGTGTGTGTGTGTGTGTGTGTGTGTGTGTGTGTGTGTGTGTGTGTCTCGACGTCTCCGCCACAAACTTGACACAACTTTACATCCATGCACATCTGATGCTGATTTAAATCACCGCAGCAGCAGGAAACTGAGGCTCAGCAGCCTCCGTGGAGCGTGTCGGGCTCTGCGTAAAAAGCTCTCCAAACTCCCCCCCTAACACTTGCTCTTCTTAAACCCCTTTATTCAGATTTGAATCTCAGTCTGGCGCAGCTCAGATGATCCCAAATTCACAGTGACCCCTTTAATATGAACGAATGCGGCATCGTTTTAGTTTTATTCCCCTAAGCGGACATTGATAGACCGATGGCTGCGGCTATTTGCGCTAATTTGTATGAATTGAGCTCGGCTGCACCAGTGGCACAGCTTTTATTCCGTACTATCTTTGAATAATTTAGATGTAGCAGATACACTGAGGGCTACACAGGCAGTGGGAAAACATATCTCTTTCATCATTAGGACCCCTGTGGTGTCAGTCCCTGGACGAAAAATTACTTTAATGTTCCTGCAATATTTCTATAAAAGCTTGAAATGTGTCCCTGGCACTCAATAGTCAATTTATAGTGAAGTCAATGACATTATTATTTATGAGCCAGCTCTTGGCTTCCCTGCAGGTTATATGCAGATAGTATTTCTGTAATATTTGCTCCTGCAATGTGTAAGATTTGACCACTTGCTGTGTGATATTTTGTCCATATTAAGCAGCCTAGGCAAGATATCACTGCCTGTTTATCCAGGCAAATAATTATTTCAGGCTTTGAAGCTGAGAAATTGGGCTCTTGAACTTTTTTTTTTTTTTTTTTAAATCAGCTTTTGTTCACAGACTTGCTGATCAATAGGCACTTTAATGTGATCTAGTATTGTTTTTGGTTTGGAGTGTGGTGTATTATCTCCTCTGGAATGATATCAGAGATGAGATGCACTTGACTTATTTGCACAGTAATATGTAACGCTTCACTTTGGGCTGATAAGCAGTCCGTGATGCCAGATTCTGCCTTCTTAATTGAAATGCTCAAGCCTTGGCAAGGAAATGCCGAACTGAAAGCTGACACACAGGCACACGCGGGCAGAAACGCACCCAGGAAGTGGGAACACAGGAGAATTTGTGGATTGATGTTCAGAGGTGAATTTGGCCATCGCCCAACTTCCCCCAAGGCACAAATGGGATTCCAGGACGCTTTTCTTCCTGCCTCCAAGGACAGGTCGAGATTTGGCTCGATCTCTGGTGGTTTGTGGTTCTCAAGCAAAGCTGGAGACACACACACACACACGCATACATACTGGCCCGCTGGCTCTTGTGTGGATCTTGGATGGAAGGTGTTGAATGCTGACTATTAAACATGAGCGCATGGATGTATGGATGGATAGGTGACAGACAGGATGAATGGAGAAGAAAAGTGGCACCCCTGGGTGTCTGATTTATTCTCTATGCATACATGGCCATCCAAGATATTTGTGATGCAAATTTTGGCCAAGAATCTGAGCTATGCCTCTTGGGAAGTTCATTGTGTGTGGGTGTATCATGAGGAGACGTTTGTGTGGCCCCAACTGTCCACTTGTGGGTCTTTCTTTCACTTAATCTCCCTGTTATAGTGTTAAGAAATCATGCCCAACACCATATATCAATCGGACGTAGAGTTACTTCAGTCAAGTCAAAGCAAGAGATGTTCACTTCACTGGAGTTCAACATGGTGATTGGATTTGTGTGTCTTCTCCTGCTGCGAGACAATTTGTTTACCGCATTCCAGCCGAGATGTGTACACTCAACTGTATTTGTGTGTGTGTGTTGGCATGTTGTACAGTACGGGCGCATGTACTCGGTGTGAGCATCTCCAGCGACTTGATTGATGTTCAGCTCTGCTCTGATTGGCTGTTGGCAGCGTGAGGGGGATCTGGCGTTTGTGCAGAGGCGCAGCCTTCTGCAGATTCCCATTAATCTTCATTTAATTTCAAATAAACAACGGCGACAAAAAAAGAGAACTGATTCAGAGTTCAGGATTTTCCCTACCAATGTGTTCAAGTCTTCATTAGTAATTACATCTAAAATCAAGGTTGATTAACTTTCTCATCCTTCTTGGATTTACCAGGTAGACCTGCTCATGAAGGAAAACTCCCAACTCCTGGACAACAACGCAAAAAGTCAGGACTGCAAACCCAAGGCCAAATCTATCCCCCGTGACTCATTGCTTTCACTGGGATATTGGGTGCCATCATTGATAAATCGCACAATTATTTCCCTCCTTAATAATTGAAAAAATTGCACAAGTGCTTGATTTCTCAGAGCCAGAAGTGATGCATTTAAATTAGAGAGTGGCATGGGCGGCACATTTCTGTCTGAACCTGAACAGACCAGTGACCGAGCTTGAGCTGGGATCTTATGCATTTTGTGTGAGATGAGTTGTTGTTGCCATGGTCACAGCGTACCTGTTTACCTTGATTACTTATGTGTGCACCATCGAAAAGCCGACGTGACTCAACCCAAGTCAAACCAAAACATCTTTGTGCTAAATTTTATTACGAACAAGCATCAAATTATCATAATCAATGAATAATAATTCTCTGGTCGACTGATTGATCAACTCATCTTCTTCATGGCATATTTGGCTGCACATGGTGGCAAGAGGTTTGAGGGAAATGGCACATTTGAGGACTGTAAAAAAAAAAAAATAAATAAAAGGTGGGGGACCTTAAGTTCTGTTGTTTCCAAGGTCAACAAAGAAACTTTTGTCTTCACTCTGTCTTTGTAGTTGTGAAGGGTTTTAGTCGTCTTTGGCCAAATCCAACTTTCTTTATCTTCCCGATGTTTGGGAGTCACATTTCAAATTTGCACATCAGGTTTGAGGTGCTGCCTCCTACGTCTGGAGAGCTCATACTAAAACGCCACATCAAAGGTGGTGGTATTGCCTTGAACAACTGACTCCTCTGCAGAGCTCGACAGGGAGAATCTCTGGTATTTAACTTGTGAGGACGGGATCCTCTTCTCTGTTTTTGAGGGTAAAAAAAAAAAAAAAAAAAAAGACAGTTCCCACAGAAAATTCCCACCTTTTCCACCTTTCAGTTGAGCTTGTACCAGTAATTTCATCACCCTCTGTTTGTCTCCTTGGTGAAACAAACATTTTAATTGCCCCAGCTCCTGAGTGTGTATGGCAAAGACTGCATTCATGTGTGTGTGTGTGTGTGTGTGTTTGGTTGACATTTAAAGATGTGCCCTCCTGTGAAATGGCCGGGGGGAAGAGGGTGGCGGGAAGGGAACCCGGTGAATGCCAGTATCAAATTACAGGGCATCCGTGAGTTGGCACACATGGAGCTGCAGAGCTGGCTGAGGCTTTGTAGAAGACTGGCGGAAATGAGAATTTATTACAAGCTAATTAAGCTTTTTTTGATAGCATCAGTCTAGACCGCGAGCCCTTTATTTGACAGCATGAGAGATGAGGGGGGGTGACGGAATTCAATCTTGCTCTAAATGAGTCAACATTGCTATCATAACTTGATATCTGCCAGGCTTAACCCGCGCCAGGCTTTTGCTGGATGTTAGTCAAATATGCTGTGAACGTTTCTGACGAGCTGATGGAGATCTCTTGTGTTTTCTCTGCATTTGTCAGTGTCTTCCGGTGAAAGAGATGGAGTCAGAAAATAAAATATGGCCGTTTGGACAAAAGAATAAGCTCAGTGAGGGTGAAAACCGAGGTGTGGGCTGTTATTTGCTTCCTCTGTCATAGCTGGACAGTCCCAGTGGGCTCAAAGGGAAGCCTTATAAAAGACTACGTGACACGTGGGGGGTGATGGAGCGCTTTCTCAAGGCCTGGGGCAGCAGTACACTACCTCTCATGGTACTTGCCGTCTGAATCAGCGCTTAGATTATTATCCACACAGGCCGAACAGAAACGACGCTTTTCTTTATCAGGGTCGGAGGTCGTTTTGTCTCCTACTTTTCCCTTCCCAGGCATCCGAAAGCGATGCTGCGACGTCATGTGCCTGTTTGCTTGACATTTTGTTTGCCCGCCTGCTGTACAAAGGGGCTTCTGTTCTTCAGGTTTGCGAGCCAGCCAAATATTTACATGCAGAATCACAACTGCACAGCACGCAAAGGAAAACTTCCAAGACTTGGGTGCAGAATATCGACTTTCTTGGCCTCTGTAATCATCCCAAAGCTTCTTGCTCCCTCTCCCGTCTCTGGCGCTGCGTTTGGCCGGCAAGACTTTTGAACCCACATGCCTTTGCTGCCTAATGATGAGCAGCGTTGGCTTTGGTTGGGCCGAGGTGTGTGATGCCAACTCCTGGTGTGAGTTAGATTGAGCAGTCGGAGGCTGGAAGCCTGGCACAGATGTCCCCTTTCAGGAGAACTGAGCACACCCATGCACAGGGATTCACTGTAAACACTCTTCTATCTGCACACTTCCTTTTAATTTTGTCTTGCATGCTGGTCTTTCTGCATCTTACTTTTTATTATTCCCTTGTGCACACACACACGCGCGCACACTCACACGCAAGTCATGTCGGTTCATTAAGGTGAACGGGCAGCGGAAGCCTTGTTGAGTGGTTTTTAAGTGCAAGGCAGCGTAGTTGTTATTTGGAAAGTACAAATCTAGTGTTCTTCTGAAATCTCTCGCTCTCTCTCTTTCTCTCTCTCTCTCTCTCTCTCGTTCTCACACACACGCACACACACACACTGCATGACCCAGGAAAAGAAAGGACAGGAAGACAGAGGATTTTTTTTTCCTCATGTTTCTTCGAGACCACTGGAGGGTTTGTTCAACCCGCCACTTGTAATTCCACTCAGAGACAAATGCCTCCATCCTGCGTCAGAGGGGCTTCCTACACACAGACACACACATCCTAGCCCAGCAGTGAGTGCTTGCTCACACACCACTTCAGAGTTTCTCTTTTCATATAAGCTTTATATAACCTTTAACCTTTTTTTTTTGTTGTTTTTTAACATTGACTTTTATTTCATTAGCTCTTCCTCTTCCTCTCTCACACATTTGTCATTTCTCGGCCTGAACACTCTCTCTCTCTCTCTCTCTCCCTCACTCACACAAACACACACACACACACACACACACACACACACACACACACACACACACACACACACACACACACACAATGTGTCTCCCTCATGCTCTCATCCATTCACACCCCTCATTGTGTTTCTATTTTATTTCCCCACTCTGCTTCATCTGTCTTTCACTGCCTCTGCTTTTCTTTCCTCTTTTAACAACTTTTTATTTCCTCTCCTTTGTCCTTTTGCTACCTCCCTCCCTCCTTGCCTCCCTCTTTCTCTTACTCACTCACACACACTCCTCTCTCTCTCTCTCTTTCATTTGCTGTGTGTGTGTGTGAGGCTGTCACTGAGCACAGAGGGAGAATGGAAAACAGCTCATTTCCCTCCCTTTAATTATGACACCCAATTTGTTTCATGGACGACATGCTGTTGGTGGCTCCTTCATACACCACTCAAACTGTCATTTAAATTCATGTATTTGTTTCTGGCTGTGCGTGTGTACATGGAGGCTTGTGAGCTTTAAAACCCCGTGAAGGGAGGTTTAGATGCTGATTGTGTGTATAGGCTTTTGATTTGTAGTTTATATTCAGGTCTGGGTTAGTTTAAGATGAATGTAAATCTTAGCCATGTAGATCAGGCACTGTTAGAGAAAAGACAATAATCATCCATGTGCAAATTTTTCCTTGCTGGCTTTTCAGAGCGGGCCTGATCAGAATACAGAAGAACCATTAAACTTAAAGATGTAGAAAGTTTCCAGAGGCATAATAGTAACCTCATTAAATCACTGAGTGTTCTTTTACTTCTCCTGAGCAGGAATTAAATATGATAAATCCACATTAATTGTGCAAATCAAGCGTATAATGTCATGTTATGGTGCAGAAAGGTGCTGAGCTGACACTGGCATAGATTAAAATATTATTAAATGGAAATTAAATAACTGTGATCGCCACTTAAACCAGAATGGATTGGCTTTTTGGCCACTTGGGGGCAGCACCACAAGCTGCAAACACTACACTGACATTTTTCTTTTGTTCAAGCTTACGTGCTATAAATCTGTTGCCTATTTACACTGCAAGCAGATGAGGCGTCACCTGGGCATCTCTGCTTTCGCCTCCACCAATAAGAAATATCTGGTGCTTTAGTGGCAAAATGCTTTGCTATAATTCTTACAGGGAATCGGTGTGTTATCCATCTTGAAATATGTGTATATATACTTTTTTTTTGTGTTTGTGCTTAGTGTTGGCTTTATATTTACATTTGCACTGCTGTGCTCAGGCACTAGGCCAACACAGGAAGTGGGAGAGTGTTTCGCTTCCTTTTGATTGGCAGCACTTCCTTGGCGAAGCAAGATCAAGTGCCACCGACGACTTTCAACAACAAGTATGGGCTTTTTCTTTGACTTCCTTTGCCTTCTCTCACTGGCTTTCTGTCTTGGCTTTCAGTGCACTACAATAGAAGGCATTAGAAGCATAATAGAATTTTTTTTTCGTTTTGCTCTGTAACCTTGACAGAGGCTGGCTGTTTTAATGAAAGTCTGTGAAAAAAGAAATGATTGCTCGTGTCTAATCCCTCATTTGTGCCGTGTGTCGATCCGGAGAGTCAGCCACGACCTGTAGATTTGTCTCCACCTCTGTTTGTATTGTCTCTCTCGCTCTCTGCCTTGTGATGTCATTACACCTGCTCATACGCACACACACCTGTACACACACACACACACACACACACACACACACACCAACTCGCCTGTCTTGCGTTTTTTATCTTGTGGTCGTTAAAAACCCAGTTATTTTCAACGTTTGTCATTCGTTTGCTCCCTCTGTGTGTGTGTGTGTGTGTGTGTGTGTGTGTGTAGTCAAGCCCGCCTGCTGCATTGTGTGTGCTAATCCCTGTAAAGATATTCACGGCAGCTAATCTGTTTAATTACACTACAAATTAAGGATATTTACTGTTCCAAGACTTTTATGCGACACCCGCCTTAATCAGGGCCTTAATCTGTTTGGCACTGTGCAAGTGTGTATTACTCTGTCTGTGTGCATGAGTATGTATGTGTGATTGATACTCTGTATGCTCGGGCATGTGCGCCTTTGTGTCTATCAAGCTATTTCTGCCAAAGTCTTTCTGCTTTAATTCTTTCTCTGAATATTTGCCTGCAACATAAAAAAAAAAAAAAAAAAAAAAAAAAAAGGAAAGAAAACAAGAGATTATTGTGTTTTTCCAGTCGTCACCATTGTGGCAGAGAAAGGCATAATTTACAAGGATTAAAATGTAATATCTCTGTATGTTAGAAAAGTATTTAAGGACACATGCTCAGATCCATGGGAGCATCCCTCTCCTGGTCTAAGAGTCACGTTCCATTAATTCAACACGAGTCAGACTGTTAGAAACATGGAGTCATGCTGTGTTTTTATGTCAAGAGCAAATCAATGAAAGCAAACCGCTACAGCAATGGTTTTGTGTCTCAGTGTGTGCGTGCCCACCTGTTTGTGAATTGTATGTGAAGCCAAAAGTCTTGATACTGGCTGTTCGTGCCTGCAGGAGCAGAAGATGTAATTTCCTGATTCTAACATCATTTTCAACCACTTTTTGCAAAATGTTGGTGATATTTAAAAAAGGGAAAGTCAGTTTTAAGCACTTGGGATAATATAATGGATAATATCAATATATAACAGTTTAAATTAGAGTAATCTGAGTCCAGGAATCGCTTAGCATCTCTGTAGTGGAGTTGTAAGATCCATTAACCTTTTCATAGCCCCGAATGCAATCTTCAAATCTTTTTCTATCTTTTTCTTTTCTGTTGTTGTGCGTGTTTGTGTATCTTCAAGTCAGCATTTATGTGTAGCCTATAGTCATATTAGCAAGCCTTTCTTTGTGTGTGTGTGTGTGTGTGTGTGTGTGTGTTAACCTGCATGGATGGTGAGTGTGTGAACCTATCATTTGCAAATATGCAGATTTTTGCTCGTGTTGGTTTCTGTTCCATGTTTGAATGTGCTTACGTACAGTATTTGCTACTCTACGCATACTGTATGAGATTCGTGTGTGTGTGTGTGTGTTTGTGTGTGTACAGATGGGGCACGTTGTCCTTTTTAAACTGCCCCCCCCCCCCTGCGATGGTGACCTGTAATAAATGAGTGGGTGCGAGAAAGTGGCAGCCATGACAGCTGACTGGGGAGAGAGGGAATAGAAGGAGAGAGAAGGAGTGAAAAGGTGGAGGTGTGTGTGTGTGTAGAGAGGATTGTGTGTGTGTTAGAGAGCGATGGAAGACAAAGGAAGACAGAGGGGAGGTAAAAGAGATATAAAGTCTCTGAGGATAGATAAGGAGTGAGCATGAGAGGATGAGGGGAATACAATGGAAAGAGAGGGGAAGGCAAGAGTGAGGGATTGTGGGTCGTTCGGTGGGGAACAATACCTTGACCAAAGGTGGAGAATCTTTCTGCACTGACACTTGTTCTTCTTCTCCTCATTACCCCCCACCCTCCCCTTGTTTTGTCTCTCTGAAGTCACCTTGCAGTCCAGCAGAAATACGGCTGCTCCTTTTGCTGGTTTAAAGCTACATAAAACTCACGTAGGAGAAAACCTTGGCCAGCCTTCGCTGTAGTTTTGTTGTGTGTGTGTGTGTGTGTGTGTGTGTGTGTGTGTGTGTGTGTGTGTGTGTGTGTGTGTGTGTGTGTGTGTGTAGGTCGGTCACCTTCAGCAGTAAGAAAGATGAGAGAGCTCTGGAAGAGAGTACACTTATAAGAATCTGTTTGTGCATTTCTATGGTTTTGTGTCTCGGTTCATTAATTTGTCTACAGCTGAGAGGTAAAAACACACATTCTGACGCGCACTCTTTCGCGGACACACACACACACACGCACACACACACCTGAGTGCTCCCCTGTGTCGCACCTTAACCACTTGCTCCGCCGTCGCTCTCGGCAAGGTGAAAGTGAGATGATGGTGGGTCATTTGCAAGATGGGAGACGGCACGACAGAGACAGAGCGAGAAAGTAAGAGAGGTGGTTTAATTTCAGCTGAGGAAGGAAGAGGTGTGTGTGTGTGTGTGTGTGTGTGTGTGTGTGTGTGTGTGTGTGTGTGTGTGTGTGTGTGTGTGTGTGTGTGTGTGTGTGTCCAGCAGAGGTTAAGGTGGAGTGAGAGAGACAGTGTGTTGTCTCTGAGGAGTACAGCTATCACCGCTGCTGAACGCTCCAATTAATCAGCCTGGGCCACACAGGCACTCACTCTGTGTGTGTGTGTGTGTGTGTGTGTGTTAGCAGCTGTGTGTTTGTCAGATATCTATTGTGTGATTGTGAAGCGTGTCAGGAGCTATATTTGCATCTGTGGGATGCACCATCACACCCAACCATGGAGCATGCTAATGGGACCATATATTTGGTTGTGGAAAAGGAGAAGATGGAGTGTGTGTGTGTGTGTGCATGCATGTGTTTAAAAAAAAAAAAAAAAAACATGATTATTCACTTATAGGAACTGGTCAATGCCAAAAAAACAATGTTCCTCCTGAACATATCAACAAAATGCTCATTTTGAACTCGACTGAGGCGTTCAGGCTGGTTATTAAAGAAAACTGTGCCCTCATGAAAACTGAGTTCTCTGGAAATATAAAAATAGGAGCTACAAAACCGCTCCTCCATCTTACAAAGGAACCAAAGTTCTCCAAAAACAAATTAGATTCAAATTGAGAGAAAACATGACACAAACATCTGCACGAGAACTTGCAATGAAAATACACCCTGGAATTGGTTAAATTGTGAATTAAGTTGGTTGCTGAATGGTTGCAGTTTGTTAAATGCCATAATAAAACGTCTCCACAGACAAATTTGACTACCAAAAAAGGCTTATTATCCAGCTAAAGTTGTAGTTGTCCACAAAAATCTTATTTGCTGATGTCCAAATTCCTTGTTGTGTGCACTAACTCAAAAAACCCAATGAATCTGCATCATGTAGAAGCGGGGAGGGAGACGGCAATCTTCATCACAGCACGCCGCCATTTAACCAAAAAGTAAGGGGTATTCAAATAACACCAAACTGATGCTACACATCGCTCAGTGTCTCTTCATTCCAGGTTCATTCTGAGTCCATTAAATTCCAGAGTGGCTGCATGCATTCACGTGTTTTCTTCCTGCAGATAAGAGCCGTGAGAAAACCCCGAGCGAAGAAAGACACAGGCAGGGAGACGTTTTTCGAAAAAAGCGAGAGATAAACGCGGGGGCCAGACGGAGTCGAAAAAGAAAAAAAAACAAAAAAAAAAAAAACGCACGTGGTCTCACCGCCCGGCGTTTCGTGCCGTCACGCTGCTGCCCTCTGTGAGCCCGCGTTCTGCCTGAAAATGAAATTCTCAAAAGGTTTTCACTCCCTTGAAATCATGTTTCACCCGCCGGGCACTGGGGCATACAAACAGGTTCACTCACAGAACTCATTGTTGTGGTCTGTTGATCTGTCATAGCTTTTTGTGCCGGATTATGGAGCCTTTTCCAGTTGAGAAAACCACTATAAATCCAATTAGGTTTGAAAAAATAAAAAGATCTTGCTCATCAGCTGATAGTTACGAAGCGATGTATTCATATTTGCAAATATATATACATATACAAGCCAACGAAACCTTAAGTTGACATGGCAACAAACATAGTTAAAGGTATATTTTTTGTTGATGCATTGAGATGATGCCAAATAGGCTACATTATTTCATTCTTGAGGCTTTTTTCACAATGAAAGCCCATATGTTGTGCCAGTTAAATGTGATTAAAGTTTTTTTTTTTTTTTTTTTTTTTTTTAAATTCAGTGTGGGACATTTAAATAAACGACTATAAAAAGAGATAATTGTGTAATGTTAATACATTTAATGGCTGTGATCGGGGTTTGATTTCATCCACTAACTTTTAACAGATGAAAAAACAGCACAGGCGAGAGATTCTATTCCAGCTACTTCACTCAAACTAAATGTCAGGGTTTGACTGAGCCAGCAAGCAGAGCTGGTGCAGAAGCACTTTCTTTTTTCTTTTCTTTTTCTTTTTTTTTTTTTTTGTGAAGATAAAACAGTCAGAGAGAGAGAGAGTTGCTGTAGTGCCAGACAGAGAATATGCATACAAACCTTCAGACAAACACTGTCAGACTAAGCAGCAGAGAAAAATCCACTGACAGGAAAGAGAGGAAGGGGGAAAGATAGGCAGCTTGTCCTACATAGGAACATATTAGATACACGGACACTTGCACGAGCAGTGTTCAGTGAGTTCATTTCCTTCTTGGAGGTGATATCTACCTGCAGGACTTGTGATATGGGCGTACAGTAAGCACAGAGAGAGAGAGATAACGGATGAGAGACAAAGGGATGTCGACAACAAGAGATGTGTGTTCTTAAGCATTAGGAGGCAAGCAGAGGTGAGAGGAAGGGAAACAGTTGCAGCCCCCGTGGGCATCACTGACACACAGAGGAGGAAGCGCGGCTATTTGCCTCTTCTTCCTCTCCCACCATCTGCCCAATCCGATTCTCTCATTTACTTAATTAGAGCGACTGCGTCTCAAGGCCGCAACACCATTAGGCGTGCGTGCGTGCGTGCAGATACCTCAGACGTGCTTGTGCATGGAGTAGCATGCTTGTCTTTGCACTTGTGTGTGTGTGTGTGTGTGTGTGTGTGTGGTGTGTTTAGAGGGCTTACCTCAGGCAGGTTGTTCAGAATGGAAGGAGCAGGTAACGGTCGCATAAACAAAATCTGGTGAAGTGGTTGAAAGAAAAAGAGCAGTGACCTGTGTTCTGGCTGAAACACACACTATCACAGCTTTTCTTTAAGTCTCCTTGCACCTCTCACTGCTGTAATAGACTTTAAGCTCTCCTAAGCTGTTATTATTAATTATCCCCAGCTCCTCTAATCTCACTGATGCGTATATTGACTTCCTGAATGCCTTCCTGGAGTTTGTTTCTCCTCTTTATGTTGCTCAGAACAAGCAGCACTTTAATGCAGAAGTGAAAAGTAGGAAAAATAACAATATGTCTACTTTATTTGCAAACACATAAGATTGCCAAAAGTATGTGGACACACTTTTCCGCACGGTTGTGTATGATAATTCAGAAGTCATTTATTCTTTTATTTACTTATTCAGCATTTTTGCACTTGGAAGACAATGTGGGTGATTTTTTTTTATTAGCCTCTGAAAAAAAGGTAATTTTACAAATAATAATTCTTGTAATCTTTCCTACTTAGCCCCTTTCATCTGTAAATAGAGATGCATTTGTGATTCTGACACTCAGCATCTTCATTAATCTTCTTTTGAGAGAATCACAATGATGGTGGTGGAAAAGCCTTGAAAACATTTTAGCCACCTTGCATCTTTTCATTTCATCCTGAGCTAATGAATATCCACTTCACAGTTTTGTACTTCATTCATCCAAGGTGACCCACTCCACTTGCCCTTAAATGAACAGCTAATGAACAAAAATATAGACAGTTAAACTTACATAAACCCGCATTGCAGGTTTTACAGGCTTTTATTTTTTGAATGCAGCTGGAACATCCATCACATCTGAGATAGAGGATGCTGAGTAGCTGCTATCTGCTCTTTATTAAAGGCCAATGTCTGCTAGATAAAATGGGAAACCAATATATCTAACCTCACATATGACTGTTAGAGCTGCTTCTGTATGAATGCCTGTGTGTTTTTTTCCCCTTTAGTGGAGAAAAAAAAAATGTTTTTGACTCAATTTCTGACTCAATCATTCTGAGCTTTTTAACATTGGCCAATCATGTTGCGCGGCCAAAAATTGCTGATTGTGCGCTGATTGTTGGGTTTCTGTTTCTGATGCGACAATGAAAAGAGTAGATGTGAATCACGGGTCGCCGGAACAGTCGCCTCTGCTGCGTTCAAGTGATTCCTCAAGTGCCATGAGGAAAACAGATGTAATTAATTGTTGTCTTAAGTGTTTGTGCCACTTTTGAGATTGCAATCAAGATTGTTTAGAGGAGTGCATGTACTCAGGCTGTGTGTACGTGTGTGGGGTGACATAGATGTAGTCACGCTCAGGCGGGAATGGGATGGACAGACAGTAAGCTGCCACTCACTCTCATCTCCTCTCCATCTTTTTTTTTTCCTTTTTTTCTTTTTCCTTTCTTTCCTGAATCCTGTCAACTGACGGATATCAACTCCTGCATCTCTCCCTCTCATTTCCTCTGCCTGGAAGTTTTTGACTGGCATGAGAGAGAAAGCGAGGGGAGGGAAAGTCAGCAACGCCGAGAGCTGACACGGCTTTCTAAGTTTGTAAGTGTGCTGTGTTGCTGTTTCGCCGTGCGCTGCTTCCAGGCTGAACGCCCTTTGTTGTGTGACATCAAACATATAAGAGAACCACATTCACGCTCCTTCATTCCCCTCACGAACAAGTTCCACTCTGCAGCTTCTTCTACCGAACACACGCCAGGGGAGACCACATACACACTCAGTCAAGGCAAATGGGGAAAAAGGAAACGAGTCAAAGGCAACTCTTCTAGAGAAACATTATGAGGGTGTAAAATTTGTGCTACACATTCAAACCGTTACACATTTGAACTTAATGAAGGCCTTTTATCACCTCTGAGAGCCGCCTCGGTTTGTTTTTTCCTCCATTTTCCAGATTGATATTCCTGAAAAAACCGGCACCATCCTCAGAGCAAAAGCCGGCAACAGCTCACGTCACAGAGTTTTCCACCTGGAACAAGGTGCCCTCGCCATCCTGAGAGTAAATCGAAGTTAAAAGGGAGGAGGGAGGGGAAGCGCTAACGAAGCTTCGTAAAGAGTGGTGGCGATGCAAGGACCCGGTTTAATCAGCGGGAGGGCCGCAGTAATCGGCCATCAATGGGAGCGAGGCGGCGGGCGGTCGCTAGTCATGAGACAGCTTTGGAGAGTGGCAGAGAACCTGCAGCGGTGGGGAGGGAAGCAGGATTTTTTTGTGTGGAAAAACGCAGCGTTATTGTGAGATGATCTTAATTTTAAAAAGTGACTGCTGCCTTGACGGTTGAAAGGAAGCAATTCATTATTTTGACATCAACATCGACGTTTTGTTGATAAAATCAAAGTCCATATTTGAAAGCATTTTTCATTCATCAGTTTTGTTTCATTTCATTTTCTGATGGATCAATTTGATGCTACAAATATAGAATTAAAAAAAAAAAAAGCAAAGCCCTGATGTGAAGATCCTCAGGCATGTTTGAGTGTCCTTTAAATTAGAGCATGGTGAAAACTTCACATTGCATAGTGTTGTTTGCTAATGCTGCAGCTTTCTCTTTATGTAAATGATCATGTTTGTGTTTATACAAGAGGCATTTGAAGACTTAGAGATATCACAGATGTAGAACTTACTTTATGCAGACACAAATTAAAAGCAATCATTGCATTAACACTGTGAATATAATCTACTTTCAGTCACAAATGCCTCCTGTCCAGTTGCCTCCACACTCAGCTGCAGCATCCATATAAAACTATACAGGCAAATAAAACACTTACTGCTCATTTGCCTGTGTGTGCCAGTATAATGAGCATCTGTGCTCTTTTTTTTTATGTAACTTTATTATTTAATAGCGCACCTGTCTGTTCTGCGCCTCAGATAAAGAACAGATTTTTTTTTTTAACTTAAAGCCCTTTTTGAAGACCAGCCGGCAATTGGCTTGGTTGGTAGTTAGCAAAAAGGAGGACTGACACACACAAAAAATCCACAGACACACACTTGCGTGGCGGAAAACATTCTGTTGGGAAAATAGTGTTGCTAATTAGAGGAATTAGCCACAGATCAAAAGGTTCAATTAAAAAGTGGTGTTGTAGCGTGGAGGCAGCGGGCCTCATTTGCATCACAACACATGTTCGGTGCAGACGGACAGACACTCAGAGGGAATCTGCAATATGGCAGGTACCTCTACGAAAGTGTAATGAAAGGCTAAAACAGGCATCAACATAGCTACATATAGCAAATATGCTCCAATTGTCAGTTACAACTATTGGTGGGGGGGGGGGTGGGGGGTGAGATAAAGAAATGTGTGTAAATACTTGCATGTATGCATTAATTTGCTCAAAGACGTACGCTCGCATTTCAGCAAATGAAACGTGGGCATGAATTTTCCCTTTAGCAAACTTGCAAACACACACGTGAAGAATGCACATGTGCGCACATTCACCGGCTCAGAATCATGCCATTAATTTGCACCCACACACGCGCACACACACACACACACACACGTGCACTCTCGACTGGCCGTGCAGTCGTCCATACGGTGTGTGTTGTTGGCCTTTTGAGTTCCAGGCTTAATTAAGAGTATAATTAAGTGTGTGCTGTTATGGCTTTACTCAGTGGGGTTCGTCACTGTGTGTGTGTGTGTGTGTGTGTGTGTGTGTGTGTGTGTGTGCGTGTGTGCATGTGCATTAATGTGTGTTTGCATGTGTGGTCACCCCCGGAGCTGCTAAACATGCTCTCTGCCACAGCTTGGACCAACATGGCCAATTCACAACACTGCTAATTTACCATTTAAATACCACATGTTTGACTCCTAATTAAATACAACACAGACACCAACACTGGACATGTTTTTTTCTTTCTTTTTTTCCCTTCCCTCCACATTGTTGTTTATTTCAGCAAAAGCAATTGCACAGTCTAGATGTCATGCAAAATAAAATGTGGTTTCCTGCTTTATTTGTAAGGTTCACTTATGTCCATTTGCCTGCAGACTGAATGTATGTCTCTCTCTTTTGCTTTCTGTTGTCTTTCAAATTCACCCTTGTCGCTCCCTCTGTTACCTTCTTATCAGTGACATGTGGGCGTATGTGTCTGGATAGATTGGATGTTACCAGCTTTGAACATATTCCCGTATTTGCTGTGTAATTCTTTGGTGATTCAAACCACGTCAAAATCACACATTAGTCTTTTCAATGGCCACTTGTAATGTGTGGCATTGTTGCAGGAATAATGAAATAATAATAATGAATCCAATCCTCACTCTGCTTTTAGCTTTGTTTCGGTCTGGCTCATTAGCTAGTTAATATCTTTATCTGTCTACTATCTTGTGCTGGGCTTCTTAAGTAACACATAACAAGTGTTGTTCATGAGAATGACCCCAAACATTAAAGCTGCTGTCCATTAAGCCAAAACAATAAGCGAGAAGATCCTAAAACGAGAGCTAAAGAATTGGGTGGTAGTTCTCCATAGGTTTGTTACTTTAAATTCCTGCCATGAACCTGTTGTAAACTGAACCACAAACAATAGGAACCTAATTTCTAAACCAGCCATTTGTTTAATGACTGAGAGTCATGAGGCTGCTATTGTGGAGACTGTTGAAACTAACCACTGCTGTTATTTTCCAGGCCAAAACTGTTTTGTTCTGTTAGTTTTGAGGGCACTGCCACGTCAGTGCCTGTCTTGTGTGTGCGCGTGCGTGTATGCACAATGTGTGTGTTTGTGTGAGATTGTGTGTGTGCGCTTCTACTGTCTGCAACAGTGGCAGTTTGTAGCTCCATGCTGTGTTAAATGGGAGTGTCCAGGCTGCTACCGGGCCTCATTCATCAGCTTCACACAGGAACAGACCTGGCTGCTGGGAAAACCGCCTGGGACACGCACGGACACGCACACACACAGACACACACAGAAAAACACACTCAATACATACCGTTTTGCAAACAGCTACTACTTACACCCTGAATGACACAAATAAATACACTGACAGGACATATTGACTGACATATTTCAAAATGCGTGCACATATATTAAGTGTGCATGGATCCAAGCTGGACACAGCCTTGACCTCACATCGGCGATGTTTAACACTGACACCTTTCCGCTGACCTCTACGTCCTCCTCACTGTCCCCACGGCATTTTTATATTTTCCACTGTTCTCAACCCCTCTTTGCTATTTTGCAGCTGAGTCTTTCACGCCTGACTCCATCTGCTGCTTGGCTGCTACTGTTGTTTCCATTCACACTGCAGCTCCTGCTTGAGCCAAGCCTGCACTGGACAGCATTGGTATCAGTCCAACAGTTTTGCTCCGGTAGCATCCACAAGAAAAAGAACACATTTTGATGAAGTCCAGTGTAAGTATTTCTGAAGAGGCGCCTCATTTCCATCTAGGTGCCAAATGGTTTTGAAAAAGCACTTCACCTTTTTTCTCTTTTTTTAAATAAAAGGCTAAAAAGAGTAAGATCCTTCTCATTTTGCATTTTCAAGAACCTGTCTGGTAAAAGGTTTTGATAGCGACTTGCAAAACCACATTTGTTTGTGTGCTTTTTGGTGAACCCTTTTATATTCTATTGCTCCGAGTGCGTTCCTCGCTCACTCAGTATGGCTGAATATCCCTTTTTGTTCATTGCATTATTTAAATCAAGCACCTTGAGAGAACAGTGAATTTTGACAGGTTTTTTTCTTCCTCAGAAGTTCCTCTTTTAGAGTCTAACCAAGTGCTCAGCTTGAACTACTTTGAAAGTACCGAGGGGAATACAATGTTTTAACGATGTCAGATTCATAATGCCTTGGTTTTTGTCATTACTTCCAGTCAGAAATGATTAGGACAAGAAAATACAGTTTGTTCAGCGCTGGGATTGGACAGTTTTCTTAAAAGCGGCAGTCTTTCGCCACCCCCCACCCCACCCCCCCATTTTTCAGGAACTGTGGCCGACTGCAAGAACTGTCGGCTGCATATCAATCACTGCTTCATTAGTTTGGTTCTCCTTTTGCTCTCTTTGCAATGTGGGAGAGACCGCCTGAGAAATCGTGGTTCCCATTAGGTCCTGAAAAGTCTTGAGAAAGAGTTTCACAGCTGCTCTCACCGCTGCTGCAAGTCTCTTTTCACTCCCATGAACTGAAGGGGAGATTTACACGGCTCTCCTTGACCTTGAATTTCCTGTTTTATCCTTTTTATTTTACGCCACGAGTGTTCTGTTTCTCTTAACACCTATGCCTTTGTAGTCTAAATCACTATTCCCAGTGTTGAGTCGCGGTAGAGGGGAAGCGACAAGTGAAAGAAAGGGAAGAAGAAGGAGAAGCTTAGTGTATGGAAAGACAGAAGAATGTAGGAAAAAGGTTTTTCCCAGATGAAATTTGGAGAGCCACTCTTATTTTATTAAGTGGTGGTGCAGGCATTGTGATCAGCTGAAGTTTTCTACCTTGAAGAAATGAACCTTTACTGGAAAAGCAATGCTATGCAGCACAGCGCCGGCCTGCTATTTCTTTCTCTTGGGTCTTTCTGTGAAAGGAATCGAACATGTCAGTGTGGTTAAAATGCTCACATTTTGATCCTGATCTTTCTATTAACCCTGACTGGAGGCGCCAGTTCACTGGTGTCATTTTGCTTTGCTGAACCATTAGTGTCTCCTTTTTCTAATGAGGTTAACCCCAATCCTGTGGGCTGCCGCCTTCATATTGCGGACAGGATCAAAGTCTGTGTTGACTGTGTAAAGCTTGTTTACTGTTACTATGTGACCTTCGTACTCCTTTCAGAGTAATACGTGCTACCTCGCTCTCCTTGCTTCATTTTTGCTGTGTGTACGGTGTGAATTAGCGAGAAAAAAAAAATGTTTTCCTTCTGTCAGTGTCCCCGACAGCCATGTTTGCTTCTTTCATTGTCAGAATATAGATATCAGTGTGAGAGCGACCTCACCCTGGATGGTCCCGTGTGAAATCACCCACCTCCTTCTTGTGCTCCTTTACATTTTCCCTCCTAATGGCTTGCCCCCCCATGCTAATTGACCATCCATGCCTCCCCCTTAGGGCGGGCGGAGCATGTGATTGACAGGGGTGATAATCTGTGTAATGGCAGCTCGTGGTGGTGGAAAGGCCAGCTGCCTGCCAAGGTGTTGAGAAAGCCTGCAGAGAAGCAGTGAGAAGGTGGGAGGCTGCTTAATATCAAATCTACCACTGGTGTTCTGTGACTGTGTGTGTGTCTTGTCTGTGTGTGGGTGTGGGGGCGCCAAGATGGGTGTGCAGGGACAGCGGCTAAGCCTCTGTAAGATCAGCTTGGCCGTGAGTTTATCGTGCCCATGTACCCTCCTCTGAGGTAGTGTCCATGTTGCAAAATGCCACTTTTCACTCCCTCCTTTCTCTCTTTTTCGCTTTCTCCTCCCTCATTTCTTCTATCACCTCGCTTCCTCCCCTTTTCGCTCCTCGCTTGCCCATGCAACCATGGAGGTGTCATTAGCGGCGTCTCCTAATTAGTCCAGTGCCAGCTAATTGTGCTTCTGACGCCGTGTCTCAGGGGAGGCAGGCCTTGCTAATTTCAATAAGAGTAAACAAGCAAACCGCTCCCCACTGACGGCAATGGATTAATTAGAGACCATCCATTCTCCCTTAAAGGGAGGAAGTATGTGGAGGGGAGGAGGGATCGGGGAGGACATAGCGTAGAGAGACAGCGGAATAAGCTGCAAATGGAGAAGGCGAGGTGAAAGAGAGTTCGCTCTCGTCGTTGTCACGGAACATGCTCAGAGACTGACGTTCATTTTAGGAAATTACCATCACTTTCATTTTGCACGGCACTTTGAAAGCGTGGCCTCCGCGAGCGGCTGCCCCCCCTCCCCGGTTGAGGAACAACGCCCCGAATGTGTTGTTTTTTCTCAAGTTTCATTTAAAAGGTTGAAATGAAGCAAACAAGTCTGTTTTCTTTTCCTTGAGAGAGACTGATTTGTGTACGCTCTGGGCCCAGATCGCTACAGTAAACGCTGTCACTTCTTTACAGTTGGCGTAGGCGAGATATTTCTCATTCAACTTCACACAACCAACATGTTTTTCTCCCCCCCCCATTTCTTTTATTCAGTTTTTAAGGTTGGCTGGGCCTGTATGCTTCTTCTCAGCAACACTTTGCCTCATGTTCATGCAGTTACAGATACACCTGAGAGTACAAGTACAACTTTTTGTACTTCTGTCCACTGAGCAGCTCTGCTTGACTGGCTCCAGTTTCAGTGCTTTGCTAAAGGGAGCTTCAGTGGCATTTCATATGCCTGACTTTATTCATTTTAAGGTTGGGGAATGAAGAAAGTTGTATATGCTGCTGGTATTTATCCAGAAATACACTGTGCACTGTGATGTCCAGCTCTTCTGACCTCACACCTCTTTGTATTGTGGCTGTTGTGGAAATAAAAAATCGCAATCACCACAAAAATAAAATGCAACCCTGTGATTCAGCAAGTTGGTTTGCAGATAAGAGGCAGTCACTTTTCAGATGGTGGATGGGTGAGCAGGTGCAGTGCTAACTTCCACCCCCGTGTGAGAAACTCAAAATCAGTCTGCAGCGAATGAATAGGCCGCGATGCGCCTGCCTATCTTGTCCGTCCCTCAGCTATCTGTGAAATGCAAGTCTTCACATCTCGCTCTGATCCAAACCGTATCGCACTCTGCCTTCTCACCTAATTAATCACGCTATTGAACTTAATGCCACTCAACAAAAACCAGTTGGCAGAGGGAGAAAGAGGGAAGGAGATAGAAAGAAGGGTATTTTGCCTTCCTCCCCCTTCTCTCTTATTTCATTCTGGTGTGATTGCAACCTGCAAAAGGTTTTCTTTTTTCATGGTCCGGATACGATTGTTTAATCGGGTTCACCAGGGGTCCTTCTTTATCACCACAGGCCTGCCCGAGTGCCATTAGGTCGGGCATTAACAGTCAGGCTCATCTACTTGTGATGTCGCAGGCTTGTAAATCTAAGGCCGCTGAAGGGTGTATCACCTCCCTCGAGAGATGAATGGACTGATGGACTTTCATTACAGGCATCGTTGTCGACACTTAACACCCACATAGACGTGAACTATTAAAATGTAAATATAAGCACTGTTTTTGAAGGGGGGAAATACAGATAAAATGTGAAAATGGTAAAAACAGGTACACACACATTGCACATATCCTATCACACTCTTTAATGACAGCAGTTAGAGCTGCCTCGAGGGAGCGGAGGTGTTGCTGCAGACAGTTATCTTTCAAGAAGACATTTCTGTGTGTGTGTGTGTGTGTGTTTCAAGTTTTGTCATCCAAACACGTGGATATTGCTTGCCTATGCGCTGGGAAGACAGAGAGAAAGAGAAAAGGAGGGGGAGGCAGAAGGGAGGAGGGAGAGATGGGGCAAGGATTTATGGGTGTAATAATGGAATCTCAGTGGCTGGGCTGTTTGACACTGAAGCATTTTCTCTCATTCTCCTCCCATTATTAGAAGGACGGAACAGGAGGGAGTAAGCGCAGCAACATATGGGCGGGAGAAAATGGCATGCCGTCTTGTAACAGCGCAAATCGCAGACTGTGGTGATTGCTATGCCTTACAGATCAAGCTATATTAAATAATTCCTCAGCAGTTGACTGCATTTCATTTGGTTGTCATGTCATTGGTTTGACTCTGGAAACACAGAGCTTCATCTTTTGTTGCATGTAAAAATGTCATTTATCGTCTGATTTTTATAATTTACAGACAGTTTTCTGGCTTTGAAGCCAGTCGGGATGAATAAAGTGCATTTCTGTTAAACTGGATGAGGTTTGTAATTGAAAGGGTGTCCCAGGGCTCTGTTCACCATACCTAACCTATCAGGTCTGTATAGAAATGCTTAAACTTATCAATTTTATCTTTATGGATGTTGAAATTTGCAAAAAAGTTCTGCTGCATAGTCATTTGGATTTTCCCTCCCTAACCTGAACACGATGAAGTTGCCAGTTTCCTCTGTTCCATCTTTGACTGTGGCATTCATCTGCAACATTCAAAACTTTGTCCAAGTGCTGCAATTCAATACGCATTACCCATGTAGGAGGAGGGGACAGTGGCCTTTTAACAGCCAACTTATCTTAAAGAGCTAATGGCTGATAATGGATGGAATTATGCAAATAACTAGCTGTTATTGGTCCTTTTTATGAGATTGGGTTCAGGTCTTAAAGGTAGCAGTGCCAGTCAGATTCTTTCAGGTTGGGGTCTTGGGTATGAGCTGGATTCAGTTTGCTGGCCTGTGCAAAACTCTTCTTGCATCTTAGAAAGATGCTGCAGCTGTTGTGTTGCTGATGCACCTTCACATTGTGTTACATCCTCATGTTATTACCCACTGACTCAAACAGTACACAGTTGTGGTTCTTTGTTTTTTTCTGCAAGGCCATTATGTTGCCACTTCCTGATTATCTGTGCTGTTGTAAACACTGGAAGCGATGACTGTTTACAGTAATGTGATTTGTTCTTATTATCTGTCCTTAAGGTCACTGCTGCATTAAGCAAAATTGCTCAGGCACGCTTGTCCTTGTTCAGCTGGCTGCAGATGAATTAAAGCTGTAAAAATCTGGTAAACTCTGCCGTGGTCCAGAAGAAACTGTTAATGAAGGATCCCGTGGTATGCTCAGTTAGGGAGATATTTTTGCTTCATGTACTGGATGTTTACATACTTATGTTTGCTGCTTTGAAATGCTTCAGCTCTTCCCTTTGCTTTTGCTTTCAAGTAACTTTCAAGTTGTTTATCTGCAACTTTTCTTGCCTTTTTTATGTTGTTTTATTGGCTAAGTTTCCCATAGGGGGAAAATATACACTTAGTTGGAATAAGTTGATGAAACAAAGGTTAATCCATCCATCCATGTTTACTCATTTTCAGAGTGATTTAAAAGTGAGGGAATCCATCCATCCATCCATATTTACTAATTCCCAAAATGACTTAAAAGTGAGGGAATCTATTGATCTACACATCCAGCCACCTACCCACAAGTGAGGAAATCCATCCATCCGTCCGTCCATCCATCCTCCATCCTCTTCATAATTCCTGTAAGGTCTTCATTATATCCCAGATCGCTTCTTCCAGCGTGGCAGCTTGCTACAAACACTGGCTGCTCATTGGCTGTCACCGAGCAACAAGCACCTGCCGTTTCATATTTAACGCCTGCTGTGGGACAACCGCCACCTGCTTTCGCTTGCATTGATTATTTTATGGTGACGAAGCCGGATGTAATGAATGGCTCAACACTTACCCTTCGTTTTCATCGCTGTTCATCAAAGTAGTCATCCTCGGCGCTCTTCATCAGCATTCAGTCAGCTCTGTTGTGGAAAAACGAAGGTCAGCTACAATCATTTAAAAACGGCAACCTGCAGGTTTGGTAAAATATTGACACAAAATGGCTTTAATAACATGAATTATCAGATTTGAACCAAACAGCTTGTTTATTCTATATGCATTACCTTTTCTATAGTAATTCCTTCCTGCTGTTTACAAAAGCAACAACATTAATACGTTTATGCAGCCAGATAACTTCAGATGGATTAAAGGATTTTAAATATAAAGCATTTTCTTTGGTAAAACTGTGCTACATTGCACTCGTATACTACAAAATCCTATAAATTACCATTAGCCCAGGCTGCATTCATGTAATCAGCCTGAGCTTGTAGTCGTTTTCTTCTTACATATTGTTTTTGCTCTTTCCTTAGCTTGTATAATGTCCTTTCTTATCCTTTCGTCTTCATCCTCTGTAGTTCTCCACCATAAGGAACTTCTACTTACGTCACATAGTCTTCCTCAGCAGATAATGTTGCCACTTAACATTCATGTAGGTTTTGAATTCAGAATTAAAATTGCCATATCGTACTGTACTCTCTTTAAACTATGATTTCAGGCCTTTGCTGAAAAGGCTTTCCAGCAGGTTGACTCTAAAGCCCGGCATGCATATGATCTGCCAAGCTATGCTCCCCGCCGTGCTGTGTGCATCTAATAATACTTTCCTGGTACTGAAAAGGTTTCAACGGCGAGCAGGGAAGCTGCAAGAGCATATTCAACATGCACCAATATCCGCATATGAAACTGGACAGGTTTGGGGTGTTTCTAAGTTAACTCAAGAGAGGAGGGAAGAGGTACATAAAGAAAATTAATTCATCCACTTCTCTTCTGCTCATCTTTGCCCTCACCGGACTTGGTTAAGCAGCTCTGGATTCTGCGTTCGTTGGAGAGAGAGCGGGAGAGAGAAGAAAGGGGCAGCCACTGGAGAAAAACTGGGTAGAAGTATTTTTTTCTCAGTGATGCTGAAGGCCAGACAGCATCAGAATCTAACAAGAGGAAATAACCGTGCATGCCACCGCAGAAAGTAGGCACTCACGAAGCTGAGATTTTAAATGAAGCTCTAAGTGTGCTTCCATCAATGGAGCCGATTACACTTCAAGTTTAGGCACACCACTGCTTTTCGGAGTACTCTGACCTCCGAGATCACTGCTTTCTTTCCCAACTTTTCATCCAACAATAAAGCGAGTGTTGCCAGGAGCAGAGTTGCCCTCATGTTCACCCACTGCTGTATTTCAAACAAGAGAGCAATTGAAATATATGCTAATCCTTGGCTCGTTTTTGCTGCCATCCCACAGCGCAAAGCGGCATAATATTTCCGTTGCGATTCGGACAGTTTTGAGGGATTAAGAAGGGAGGGGAGTGGGGTTTAGAAGGTGGTCGGGGAAACCCCAGGAAGCTCTGCACACATGCTACATCAGCTGACAGTGAGCACGGAAAAGGGCATGTGTTTAACTGTGATTGATGCACTGTCAGTAATGTAGAAGACAGTGGGAATCCAGATAAGAGAAAATGACCCATGGGAGTGGAATGAGAGATGGATGGGGGAGATGGGGGAGATGGGGAGAGCGAGAGCGAACGTGAAACAGACAAAAGATGGTCTCTGTGAACGTCTGATAACCCGCTTTCTCACTGCGACGTTTCGCTTTTAGCTTTGAAGCCCAGTCTATTACTGTGCCAGCCCAGAAATTAAGATACGCACAAGTTTCTTTTTGCCTCCCCGCTGTTTCCGTTTTAATCGGCGTCTCTTGTTTTGTAAAGACGGCTTAATTCCTGTCAGGCACCGCAGTGGTGCCCCCCCCCCTCAAAGGACGCCTTTTCAAAGTCCAACCAATGACTTTAGCTGAACAGTTTTCACGCTGTGTATGAAATTAAAGTTATGAGGGCAAGTTGTGCTCCGTGTTGCTGTTATGGCAGAGGTCTGTCTTCATTTAAGATGTTATGCTGATATGATCACAAAGTATCTCAAGCCCAGGTCCAAATTTTGCTCCTTAACGTTTCAAAACATGGCAGAGGAAACCACAAGGGCTTCAGATTATCTCTGCAAAACCGGTGCTGCAGTTCATGATAGAATTACAGTCTGGTCATTCACACTTGTGACTCAATTACAGGTAAATAATGTGGGAACTTGGGTTGATTAGGCTGCATTGAGATCCTGCTATTGATTTGGATTTGTCTGGAAAATCTGCTCCAGGAAACAATACCTCAGGGTTAGGGTTAGTGTGTGTGCATGGGTATATGTACTAAAAATGTACTCAGACACATTCTTCAGACTCCATTAACCCTGTCATGCAACTGTTGTGATTAATATTACTTTTCAGCTATGGTGGGTTCTTCCACTTACTTCATGTCAATATGGCAGCTGCAAGTGTCTATCCCCACCACTGCACTCAGTAATAACCTTAGGTCGGCTGTAAAAAAAAAAAAAAGGCTCCCATGTAAAACTTGAAAGCCATAAAACAGATAAGAGCATATGCTAAAAACAAAACATCCGAGGTTGGTACATATGAAAGAGAGTGAACTTTTTAATTGAATTGTCGTTCTGTTACGATATATCACTGAAAAACTTTCAAATATGAAAAAAGTAACACAAAAAACCTTTAAATATAGCGAGAAATCCGATTTTTCCTCAGAAAGCGGAGATATGTTTCTGGGAAGTCCATGTGCTGCGATAAAGGCCCACACAGGACAAAAGCAGCATCCCCCCCATCCTCTTTTTTTATACTGCTGCTTGATTTCAGGATAAAGTACAGATTATTTCCTGGAAGAGCAGAAACAGTGGGTGGTTATGGTGTTGCCGCACAATAGAAATCTCCAGCATGTGGCGAACTGTGTCATCCACTGCCAGCAAGTAGCCTTTGTAACTAGTATGAATGTGTGCTTCATCTATAGATGGATCTGTCAGTGTCAGGGGCCAGAGAATAGAGCTGAAAGCTGACTGAGGGCTAATGGGGCCCCAACTTAGGAACCACAGGGTGCAATAACAGGAGAACTTTTGAGATTGAGAGAAGAATTTAATGATGAAATGAAAGATTTGTGAGATATGAATGCATCCTGAAGTTACACTCATGTTTGCATGTGCTTGAGCTTGTATGATTCTTGTGTATTTGTCAGTGGGTACAAAGAAAGTACCTTGACAGCTCATCCATTGTGGCCGTAAGCATGGCCCCAACAGAGGGTAATGGCCCTTATTCTAATCCTCTGAAAGATGAGGGGTACAAGAGGTTCAAATGCACAGAGACGATAGAGAGGAAGAGACAAAAAACAGGCAGGGGAGGGATGGAGAGGCCCCCTTCCACACCTCATTGAGTCCTTATTCGGAACGGCCGGCGGTTCATTAAAAAACGAAGGCTTCTTCTGCTGAAACAAAAAAAAAAAAAAAATGAAAAAAAGTGCAGCTTGTTGTTCATACTCCATCACAGCCCGGAGAGTGTATTTTTTTTTAATTTTTTTTTTTTTATTGCAACCACAGAGCACCCGAGTGTATCTTTTGAAGGAGGCGTACTGCAAATTTGTAATTTATGATAATTGTTTTCTCCAAATATATGGCATACGATTTATTTCCGGAGAGCGCAGCGCCAGATGATGTGAAATTTCATCAGATGAGGGCTGAAAAATTGTTCGAGCAAAATGTCTCCAATGCCCGTGAAGGGAGCGGGGATGGGGATGTGGTGTCAGAACAGTTTCACTTTTACACGCGAGTGGTTGTAAACACTGGCACACATGCAAGCCCTCAACCTGTGTTCACTTAAAGAGTTTGGAATGAAGACGGGGACAGATCGTTGGGTGTTAAGAGCATTGAGTGCTTTTCCCAGCAGAATAACAGCAAGATATGACAGAGTGACCTCTTTGGAAACGTTCCTCTTGTTAAGCTATGAGGTCAGCTCTGTTTTTGATGCAGTCTTCCCAAATAAAACACCTCTCAGAAGACTTTTTTATTCATAAGAAGCTGCGTGCTGGGTTATTCTGATTGTTGCACATTGTGTTTCATCAGTGGGCAATTTTAAAGGCTTTGTGCGTGGAATTGGCTCGTGGGTGGTGCTGTCTGCTGTGTTTTTCTCTCTGAAATACTATCATGGCCATGGCTCGTAACCTTGATATGCTGATGTAGCAGCAGAATCATGTCTTTGTTGCACTGAATTCATTTTCTGACTGAGTGAAAGAGACAAAGTGCTCTGAGAAAGATTTGCTTGAGAGATAAATTAAAAATGTAGCTTCTGCACTGTTTTTTCATCACAGACATCCATCCTACTGTATAACACTGTGGCCAGGCTCACAATCATCAGTCAGATGATGGTTCTGTTATATTAATTGTCCTTTTACTTGTTTATGCTCTCAAGTGTGGTAAAAATATAGACAATGTAATTTCATTTTTTTTATCATTTTGTTGTCTTCATTTTGCGATCACACCTAGTAATTTACATTTTTTTAACATATGTACAACATAATGTAGTACATGTCACTAGGTTATATACTCTAGAGACGTCAGTGTGACCTCTGCACTGGGACTGTTTTGTCTCATCAGAATAGACTTGACATCACAATGTCATGATTCCTCCTGAGAGTACCTGTTCACCTTCCTCCAACCTGAATAATGCACCTTTGCTATCTGGTGATTCTGTCACTGGCTACTTGGTTGGCCCGGGTCAAGGTACGCTTCTCTCTCCAAAACCTCCTTTTGTGAGATGGTCGGAGCCACAGAGTGGTGAGTTCTTTTTATCCGCCTCTGTATCTCTGTGGCTCCATCCTCCACGTATTGATCGCTCCCCGACCTTTCACCCTGGCTGTGAGTAATGGAATTGCCTGTCGTGGACACAGGCCCCGGTCAAGGTCTTGCAAATGTACAGCACATGTTTGTGCAAACCTGCCGATCGATGTCTGGCTTGCTCCCATGTCAAAGAGAATAGAGCCATTCACTGTGTTATTTCTGTCAGGGCCTTATCTCGGTTCCTTAAAAGTCCTTGAAATTCAACCTAACCAGTTGAGAGAGCGGAGCTTCATATTCATATTCACTGGTTTCTTTGGCTTTTTTTTATTTTTCAAATGAAGTCCTAATATTTGTGCTTTTATATCCTTGTTTTGATGCCTAGTACATATTTCAAATTTAGCCTTGAATTGGCCAACGCTGTTCAAAATGGTATAACACAAAGTAAAGATGGCTCTTGATGTATTTTTCAAGAGTTTACTCCAAAATAAGAGGTATTTGAACACAGTGGACACCTGCTCCAACAGAATGATTGCTGGCATGAAAGGAAGCCAAAATCTTGATGTTGTGAGTCATCCTAGGATCCTTACTTACAAAACACTTCTTTAAAGAATGACTCATGTGCGCAGTTGAAGCACTGACAGGTAAATATCAGGTTTGTTCCCTTTTTAAAATTTAATTCCTCCCACGAAGTCAGACACTGTGGCAAAGCGTTCTGACCGAACAGAGAGGTTTGCTCAGTGAGAATCACCGGCCTGAGATGAGAAGACATACCGGTCAACGGTCTATCAGATTTCATTCTGGCAGATGGGAACAGTGTGGGGAGGTGCCGTCCGGTGATGGGAAAGATTGTGGTGGAAAACAGGACAGCGTGGTTTACGGAAAGGTGTAAGCTGGGGAGTGCAGTGACTGCCTTTACAGGAATGTTTGCAGCAGTTTCCACAGCAATGGAGAGTGTGTGTGTGTGTGTGTCTGTGTATGTGACAACAACAGGACTGCTGTTATTTTTGGGAATAGGTAGGAGGGTGATGCACCAGAACTCTACACTGTAAAAAAAATTGGATGATTATTATTCTTAATACATACACATGTGCTTGAATTCAGATTGTGTTTGTTTCTGCAGTTTAATCCCTGATAGGGTTTCATCTGACTAATATTTACTTGAAATAGACACAAGTGAAAGTCAAGACCACATAGTTATTGGCATTCTGTACTTAATTTTACCAAAAAGTGAATAATTAAAGCTGATTATTAGAAAAATAAGAATAAGAGACTACGGCCGCGCTAGCAGGTCTAAAATACTAAATGCTGATGCTGTGATGTCATCCATAGGTTTCTGAAGTGAGCTGCTCCGCCGTCGCCATCTTGGCAGTGCCCGACTCCGCCACTAACTCCCCACTCTTCCTATGATCATAATAACATTCTTCTGTTTTAATTCTGCATAGATTGAAATACTTAAGAATCAGTGTTGTCATTTCCATTGTCATTTTTGCAGCATAACCTCTGTTTAGGTTTTAAACAACTCTTTACTCTTGACTTTGACCCTCACCCAACCCACATGCAAAAAAGCACACGCACATACAGACAAACACTAATGCTGGGAATCCCGACTCCCCTTGAAATAGTTGAACTCCCTGTGCTACGCTGGTGACACACACTCACAGGGAGAGAGCGCGCTCAGAATAGCAGCACTGCCACATCCATTGCATTCTACTATCCAGCTGACTGCCCTCTGGACACACACATACACTATAACACATGCATACTCCTGCAGTCTCGCACACATACCCAGTTACACAAGGCGTGTCAGATGAATATTTTTCAGCACACACACACATAATCACTCCCTTCTGCCAAAAACACACTGATACCTCTTCCCCAAACTACACACTTCAGACTTTTCTCCCATTAGTCTGATTCGGTGCACAGTGTTCACCGCTCGCCCCAGCCCAGAGAGCCCGTGGCTAATCCCTCAGCTGTTTGGAGTTGGCAGTGGACAGCCGAAACACTGGAATAGTGTGCGCCCCCGCCAATTGCCGCACAGATCAGATATCAATTTGTCAACAGAGCTGGCCAGTCGGCCGGCTGGACGGCAGGCCGGCTGGCTGGTACAGAGCCTGGAGGCAGAGGTGAGTCAGCAACTCAGACAGCCAAGAGAGGAGAGTCAGCCAAGCAGCCAGCCGGTGTATTCAGCTGCAGAGAGTCCAAACTCTGACTTCTGGAAAAAAGTTAGGAAAGTTGGAAAGAAGATGTCCGCACCGAAAAAACAAAACCCTTTGTCTCCCTGTGGATGTGCACCATTTTTAGACCAACTCTCATTCATTCCTTTCAGTCTTAATTGGTGGTTTGATAACAATCCTTTTACTACAACGTTGTGTGTGTATTGTGTTTCTAAATGTATAATCTGCATGAGGATTTTGATCAATTTCAGCCCCACGGGTGCAGTTCAGCACAAATTCTAAAGATCTCGCAACAAAAAGCATCTTACTGCTATTGTTCTTGTTTCGAGCATTGACTCTCACCTCCTTCTCAGTGCGCATTGATGTGGAGGATTTGAGTGGGATGGCAGCTTTAGTGCATGCAGGAGTGTTTACCGGCTCAACTCCTGGCCCCAGCTTGAGAATGCTGTAATCCTATTGGAGTCCCTTTGTTGAACATTTCCCGATACCCCTTGGACACTTTTTAGGGCCACATCTAACAGATTTTATTCATCCTTGATCATTTTAGCTAAGTCGTGGTTCAGCCACTTTAGGAAGAAACTATATTTCCTTTATTTCAGGTGAGATTTAAAATCTTATTTTATTGCACTGTCCTTAGCAGCAGATAATCACAAATCTGCCTGATGGCTCATGTGAACAACTTCACTCCCACCTCCCATCTGAGCCAGTTTTTGGACTCCAGCCACATCCCGCTGTTCAGGCCGTCGTCGGATCATAAAGGCCTCGTTTTCCCCTTGCGTGGCACATAACTGAATTAAAATCTATTATGAAATGTGACAAGGCCATTAAGAAGACGGATGGTCAGAGCCCTCTGCGGGTTGGGCTCGCTCTTTGTCCACTTCGGGGTCCACCGTCCTGACAAAAGCTTACCCCCTGGCAGCCCCCGCTGGGCATGGAGCTCTGACCTGGGGCGGTGTGCTTTCTATTTTTTAATTTTTTTTTTTTTTTTGAGTGTGTTTGTGCATGCACGCATGTATGAGTGCATTGAGGAGGAATGGCTGCATGTTGCGAGTTGCGAGATGTATGCCACAGAGGTTTTGAGCTTGGGGCAGTGGGAAATGTGTGTGTGTGTGTGTGTGTGTGTGTGTGTGTGTGTGTGTGTGTGTGGAAGTGGGCTTGTAACACCAGTTGGATGGTGACCAGGTTAGGATTCACACCGCCACAGGTCACCGCACTCCTAAGCGCACACACACACTGCACTGTCTCTCTTGGGTTCATGTTGGAGGACAAAAGGTGAGGGACAAAGGGGGGTGGGGACATGATGGATGACAGGGAAGAGCATCGAGCAGGGGCACTCACAGCTCAGTGGGAGGAATTTATAGATTTACAGAACAGTAAGTACTTGTTTGTGTCATCTCCTGGAGTGTGCGCTTGTGTGCGTGACTGTTGGTGTACGTATGTGTTTGTGGTTATTTTCCCTCTGTCTTCAGAGATCAGTCGCCATGGATATGAACACACGTTTTGTCTGCAAGGACTCATTATTCTGCTGTATGTGGAATAGTTTGCTTTTGTCTCTGCTGCCTCTTATGACATATGACACCTACTCCCCTTCCTCGCTCGCTCTGTTTGTAGCTGCTTGTTTTCCTGTTGGACTCAGGTGCATTTGAGGAAACGTGGTGCTGTTCGAGGTTTCCTCATTGATTTCCGTTGCAGCTGAGTTGACCAGATTTTTATTAATATTTTGTCCAATATCATCGACCTTGGAGAGGTCTTTGAATTAGAAGAGTGAAATTTTACATCCGAACACACAATCAGACTTTCACGTTTTTCCCCATCACAAAATATGGACTCAATAAATGTGATTTTTTTTTTTTTTTTTTTCGACACTCCTGGAGGTGAACGGTTTTGGGAAAAACTCCCAAACACAGATCTCGCATAATAAATGAGTTGAAAAGAAGTCGCAGAGGGAGCTATTCTCGTTCACTTGTGTACAAGGATTTCGGGAGCTCATGCGTGGCGGTCATCTATCACCCCCGCTGACCAATTACTGTGCCAAACCAGCCAGCTTCTAATGAGCTGCGAAAAAACACAACGGAATAAGAGTCGATACTGGGCAAATAAATTATTAATAGCTGTCTGAGATTTTTATTTGCTCGCTTGCAGTTAGATTTGGCAGGGGCTGAAAGGAGCAGGGCTGAGAAAGGAAGTGAGGCTGTGGCTTTTCAATTATCTGATTTTTATGAGCTCCAGTGTGGTCTGTAGCCACTGTTGGGCCCGATGGATTATCCTCTCTGCTTAATACATTGGTGGGAAGCTTTCTGGACTTTTCTTTGTTTAGGAATGTTCGCCTGTGCTTGTCTCAGGTGAGACAGAGTTTCACAAGGGCCTGCGCAGCTGTTTTTCTTGCTGGAATCCAGTCGGTATCGATCCAGTTGTGGAAGAATTCAGATCATTACAACACTGTAAATATACTCAATTACAAGTCAGAACTTTACTCAAATAAAACTACATGATCCCTGGGAGTGATATGGGATTGTTTTACAACAGCACATAAAGGCGTTAGTCATTTTGGCGTTCATGTCAGTCCTAAAGACGTCAACAAAAGCATCAAATGTCCTGAAAAGCCTGTAGTATCATATGGAAGTGTTGTCTACCTAGATGATCACACTGTGGGCCCAAGGCACCAATATATACCCTATTAACTCCCGTAATTTCCTCACGAGCGATTGTCTAGCTGGTGCTGTAAGGTGTACGCATGACTGCTCTTTCTCTCCACGCCCCGTGCGACGCGCGCCCAAAGGCAAAATATGGATCCAAGTAAACTCAGACATCAAATGGTGTGCAACCCATTAGCAACATTTGACTGGCGGTGTCTTGCCATGTTCTCTCCCCGGCTCGTTTGCATTTCATTACACCTGTGCAAGAATCAGTGTGACGAAGAAATGGGAACGATGAGCTGCAGCAGCTACTACTGTGTAACGTGCAGACAAAGGAAATGTCTACTCAGATTAACCTTATCACACCACACAGCTTCAAATGTACCCTTGCGTTCAATATATACATTTCATTTCTTCTTTTAATGTATCTTACAGCACTTGTTATCTTAAGAGCATTGTATAATGTTGCTTAGTGGACTCTCTATGGAATACGCAGGCAATCACAGGCATCATATTGTCTTTCTGTTATCAAGGATGGTGGAGGTTATTTCCACTAATTGCTCTTGTATTTCCTTAAATTCACATCATAAAAGATGATTGCAGAGCATTTAAAAAGGAGATGATGAGTTAACGCTGGAACAGTGAGCTCCCACGCTGTAATAACATTAGCTGGAATGTATCTTTTATTATGGTCAGACCAAGCAGGGCCAGTCTGAAGGGAAAAGTGAGTTCCAATCTGTTCTCAGATGTCACTAATCTGGTCAAACCAAAAATAATTTTTTTTTCACCGTGTCTGCAGACAGACCTGACATAAATAACTTGTACAGGAGCTGCCTCCATTTAAGGTGATTTTGTCGAAAACTGTGGCGAAGGGAAAAAAAAAAAAGAAGAGGGAGACAGATTATCATCCAAAGCGGTGTGACCTCTGGCGACGTGCCACTCTCACTATCTAACTGCCTTTAACTTTATTTGGCTGTCGACTTGAAAGAGCCTTGCTGGGCTGGCTCCTGCGACTACACACACATACACACACACGCACGCACACACACACACACACACATACACACACACACACACACACTGACAGACTCAGAGATATCCTCCCATATGGCATCATTTAAAACTCCTGGCAACTCATGTTTGTGTTTATCAGGACAACAAAGCCCACTCCATGGACCACAGTGGAAAGCAGCTAAAAAGGTTCCAGTTTAATTTAGCAAACATGCTAACAATTCATTCCACGGCTATTATTGCAGTAATGGGGTCACTGGAGGTCATGGCTGGACTGGGCACTGGCTTATATTTAGCCCACATTGTGAACACTTGTCTCTGTCCAAAGCCTTGATAGTGAACCATAGCTCCCATTTGATACATGCATAGTGTTAGGTGCTTCACGTTAATCCCTCTGATAAGGAATTACTGCTGCTGTTATGAATTAATAAGTGGATTATCCTTGTAAAAAGACTGTAAATAGTCAGGCTGCCTCCATAGAAGCATGAACAGAGCATTATCCCTGGCGCTCGCTGTTAAATATATGTGAATCCAGGCACTAGATTTGGAGTGTGGAAAAAAATCATTACCTGAAGTTCAATTATTCAACTCATTGAATTCATTATTCAGTACCGTTAAAATACAGAAGAACTGCTCCCTACAAGAGTTATCATTTTGTCAGATAGAGGATCCCAAGAACCTTAATTTGCCTCAGAATCTTTAAAGAGTACTTTAATTTGTATTAGTTTTGTCCCATCAGTCATTTTGCAAGAGGAAGTGTCATTTATGTCTAATTTTGGGGCAAAATTGTTCATGGATAATTGAAAAAGCTGGTTTGTTGGAGTTTTTGAACCACGCTTCTCTGGCGGGTCTCATCTCGTTAGCGGAGGATGTGAAACGGCAGAGTGAAGACCCCAATCATGTTCTATCTATAGTGGGAGAGTACATAACATTGGCCCTTTTTGGACTTAGTATTCCCTGCAATTCCTGTTACTCACACTGCCTGCCAATGAGTCCACACGTCTGGGACTTGCCCCTGACCTGCAGAACAACAAGCTGTGTGTGTGTGTGTTAAAAGGGAGAGATTCTTGGGTGTGGAGTTGAAGGGGCCAGTCATGGAGGAGGTAATGTTGACAGTGATGGTAATGGCTGTGAGCAGAAATAGCTGGGTTGCTCTGTTCTCCATGGCGGACGGGTGAGTTATTGCATGAACGCTAAGAGGCATGTGTGCAGTGGTGGTCCGTGCTCCCAAACAAGATCAAACTCTAACACACATGCACACACACACTTGCTCCTTCTGTAACGGTGACCTGCTGTAGGGGTCAGCAGTGTTAGAGCTCAGCTCTCTGGGCCCGGTCATCATAACGAGGAAAAATGGCCTCATGGCACATGACCTCTACCTCTGTGTGTTCGAAGGCAACTCGGCCTGGGTTTGTACAGGCACGCTCCTGTATGAGTTCCATTTAGCCATCCTCGCTTCCCTCCCTCCCACCTCCCTCCTCCTGGTCCATGTCTGCGTCCGAGCTTGAACCCGCCGAGGAGAAATGGGAAACAATCAGCGGCAAATTGCCGTGCTGCCTCTGCCCGCCGCACACAAGTGGAAGGGGAAGTGCCGCATGCTCTCACAGGGAGCTCGCTGGCGGTTAGCGAACAGCAGCTCGCTGATGGATGTGAAGCAGAAATGATACACACTGATAGCACCGTGCCTGTTTCAGTCCCCTGAAAGATTGATTGAGAGCGAGCGCTGCTGTGCCGAGTCTGGGACGACGCCTTTTGCAAAGCATCTGGCAGCGCGGCCCTTGAAATGTATTCATGCCGCTATTCACGTTGACTGGAGCGCAGTTTAAAGTACTTCTGGAAATAGCCTGGAAAGACGAGCAGTCACAACAATGCATGACTGCTGCCAACTCACTTGTAGCAGCGCTGCATTGTATAAAGCAGGCTCACTACACACTCTTGCTTTCTATTTGCAACAAAATGGAGTGAGAAAATAACTCTGGCAAACTGGCTCTGCAGGTTAAGAGCTGTCCACTATTAAATCTGTTAGCAGCAATGATGAGTATCAACATCGTTCTCAGGCCAGAAAGTTGCCACGTCAGCGCTCACCTAATGGAGAGGTGCTGCACAAATTGACAGAGACAACCGGGCAAAGGTTGAGAAAGTAAGCTCACAGGTGTGTGTGCGAGCCATAGGTAGCAGGGGGGTTTTTTCTGCTGATTGGCAATTTAGTGTCCAGTTTTGTTGAGCTTGGCTGTTCCACACCAGGTAGGTATGAGATGAGTTTACCAAGCTTTGGCTAACGACTCTCACGGTCTCTGTTTCCTTTATCTCCAAGGATAATGGAGACAATCTGCCAGGTGATGATGTAATGAGGTGAATATGTATATGTGTGTGTGCACATCTGTATTGGACACATTCACAGGCATAAACGTGGGAGCATCTTTAATACTTATGTGCCTTCTGAGGAATTCAGCCTGATTGTTGCTGACCTCCGACTGTGAACAATACTTGTTACACCTCTCTCTCCCCCTCTAACTGCTGACAGGTAGCACCTGTCCTGCCCACTATGGCCAGATGGACCGTGCCCCAGTGCACCTGCCCCTCTTGGTGGCCCCACGCGCCTCATGCCAAGCCTCAGTGCTGGCACCTGAACATGCACAAATCCACAGTTGGAGCCTGTGGATACCCCCTTTCCCAACTTGGCATGACTTAGTCTAGCACATACAGTAGCATTTGCAAGCATAAATCAAAGGTGTGTGTTCGCTATAGGAAGTGGAACAAAAACAGGAAAGGTTGGGATTGTTCAACCAGATGGTGAATGAATTTCATTCTAGCAGCAACTATGTAGATGAGATGATCAATACCACTTGTTAAGCAAAAAGCAAAATATATAATTTTAATTATGGCTTTAGAGGTGCTGGAGGCAAGTTTTGTTATTATTGCACAGAATCAGATTAGCCTTTTCAATCACTATGCTATGCTAAGATAAGCTAACCAGCTGCCAGCTGCAGCTACAACAAGGGACACATATGAGAGTGGTATTGATCCTCTCACCTAACTGTTGGAGAGCAAATTTAAAACATTCATTTCCTTTAATTAGTGCAGCGAGATGCCAAAGCCAGCTTGGGATGTAGCCTGAGAGTCGAAAGCCAGGGCAAAAAAAAAAAAAAAAAAAAACCTACTCCACTCAACACTGCTCTTTGTTGTTAATGTAACAGCTGAAGGCGACCACACGCCTCTCTCCCCTAGATTATGACAGCTGGACAGTGAAAGATATTTCAGTCAGACACTCAAACTGTAAAAGATTGTGTTTGTGTGTGTGTGTGTGTGTGGAGGGGGTGTAGTCCTGAACACCTGTGTTTATTGTGGCCTCAAAAATGAGAGGGTGGGAGACTGAGATAAAGAGAGAGAGGACAATACCAGAGAGACAAATTTGGCACCAAACAGGCAGAAAGCTGCCCCCCCCACCCCCCACACTCTCCTCTCCGTTGATGTGATTTGGCTCCGTGATCACCCCTCCCACAGCTGAACCTTTGATACTCCTGGTATCTTGGGGGGGGGGGGGGGGGGATCTGGGTGGATGCGACAGGGTCTGTATGTGATGTGATGTGGGCTGATGCGGTGCCTATCTTTAACTACGGCTGAGCTCCACTGTGAGGCCCAGACACACATCTGTAACCAAGAGTTTAGGTGTGTTTAGAATCTTTGCGATATGATCTGTTATTAAAAATGAGAATATTCCCAGACGCTGAATTACTTAATTAACTTTTTCCGTGCGGCACTGGCTGTCCTGTCACTTGTGACTCACAGGAAGCTCAAAAAAGCCAAAAAACATAGGAATAAAACCGAGAAAAATAAACCCTCAAACCAACTCCAGACAGCTTGTGTGAAAATATTTTAAATAAAAACAATGTTTACCTTCTGGGTGAGTCACCGCCAGTACCATCCCCAGCCCTCCCCACACCTTCCCTACTCTGCCTCAGACAGAGGTCAGGAAGGTGTCGTGTTTTCCCGGAGCAGAAGAGGTGGGCAGCCTTGCACCTGCTTGCAGATTTTCACAGTAGCTGTCTCCATTTCCATTTATTTGTATATTTTATTTTATTTTTTCCCTCTGTTATGTGACTGCTCTGGCTGCGTTGTCCATGCACCAAACATGTATACGAAGCCAGAGTTATTACACAACTGCGCTTCATGTGTATTTGTCATGTTTGTTTTGTTATATTGAATTCTTCAGTATTAAACACGACAAAATCGCTCTCTTTGATGACAATAATAATTTTAACTTTTGTTCCTACTTTCGCCAGCAAGGCTCGTCCTTCTCACGACTCTGCCTTTGCTACGATTTTTTTTTTTTTTTCAGCAAAGGAGATGGGAATGAAAAGAGAGCATGGATTTCCTTTTTGGTTTTTGTTTTTTTGTTTGTTTTTTTTTTTTGGTCATGTGTGCAGTGGTGCCGAGGCAGCTGCCTCCATGATCACGACCCTCCTCGTACCGGTGACAATGGGACGAAAAGTGCCTCCGTATTGGGGCGGATGGCTGGACCGGATTGCCTTTTTGTCCTGTGACAGATACACTCCACATGTGTCACAACCGTGGACCCAACACCTTGCTGGAGTGGGGAAGATGAGAACAGGGAAGAGCAAGGCAACAAGGGTGCTACCGCCGCCGACGCTGTCAGCCTGTCTATCACCACGCATTAAAATAGACATCGGCCGCCCCTCTTGCTGTCTCTTCCAAGCAAACTCCATTGTTACTGGAGGAGATAGATGTCTAGGACCTGCCTTGCTAAGCACTTACAGAGCACCACTCACTGTCACTGCAAAGTGCCTCAGTCGAAGCAAGAACCAGGCTCTAACATAGTGATTTTATGTGGTTTAGGCAGGCCTCCACATCATAGAACGAGCACTTTGAGTGGTTGAGCATTCCTTGGCTCAGTCGCACATGTAGTTCAGAAAACTGCAAGTTGGTACAAGTCATAGGAAAGGACTTTAAAATCTGTCTGTGGTAAAGTCGAAAGTTAGGAGAAGAAGATTGTGGTATTAATCTCTCTGTACCGAAATTTTCAGGCTCCGGCCAGCATCTGGTTAGCTTAGCTTAGCATAAAGCTGGGAAGCACCTCACCTGGCTCTGTCCGAAGGTCAAGAAATTGTTGAAATACCATTACCTAGGATCGCGCCAGGCTAGCTGTTTCCTTGTGTTTCCAGCTTTTATGCTAAGCTTAGCGAACCATCTCCTGGTTTTAGGTGCACATCTCAATCTTCTCATCGAACCGTAGGAAAAACAGTGAATGCAGGTGTTTCCATTAACTGTGCATGTCAATTTTATTTAGCTTCGCATCAGTTAAAATGAATCACAGGTCCTTGGTTGTTGCATTTGGATTTCATCGTATGGAATGAATTCTTGTTTTCCTGCTCTCTCATCTAAACGGATGCCCTTTAAAAGCAACTGTAAGTTAAGGGCTACATGCCTAAGTCAGAGTCAAGAGCAGCCCGTAGGTCAGTTAGGAAACCAAGTTGGGGTCATTTTGTGTTCTGCTTAGATTCCACCTCCTCTTCATCTCTTTGAGTTGTTGTTACAAACCACTGCCCTGACTCGTCTTTACATATCTGACCATCTCAGACTCAACTTAAACATTTGAAAACCTCTACTCACCTCCGCAGACTTAACAATCCTCGGCCACTACTGTCTCAGGTGTTCAAAACTTGCGTGGAACGGTGATTATGTGCAGCGTGTCCAAACTTTGAATTCAGTAAATAATATGAGACCTTTTTATGTCACCTTCAGATCTAAGCTTCTTTGCCTTTAAGTTGAACTTGGACAATTCCCATCTGTCTTGACGCATGAAATCACACTGAAATGGAAAATCTTTTTTTTTTTTTCTTTCTTTCATGTTTTTATCTCATATGCAGGGTCCAGTCTTCAAAGGTGTTGTTTTCTTGTATATACAAGCTCTTTCAACATAACGCAATACATTAAATGTGTTGTATTGTTCACCTTATTCAGAGTAGCCGTCCCTGTACAATGCAGCTACAGAAAAGGAGTTTCATTCCATAATTCACTGATGCTTACACTTCATAATAAACCTGAAACATATCGCTGTATTTTTGGATTAAATGCACAGGCGTAACATAATAGTTCGTACACCCACTACTCTAATCACATGCAAGTCAGGGATTGAATCTTATCAGAGCCTTCCCTTGTGCCGGCCTTTCCTCGCTTTTTATACAGAATAAGAATCAAGAGTTGAAAAAGTGAAGTTGAGTAAATCTTTCTCAGTTTAAGATTAAAGGTGAAGGAAGGGAATTTAAGGGAGCAAAAGATGTCGAGCAGGCTTACATACCAAAATGGCTTCCATTCCACGGAGGACATGCAACTGTGCCCTCAGTTTTCTCAGATAATACCACCGCCTGGTGTATAATTCAGCTCAAACTGAATAGATTGGACTGCAGGTTAATTGGACTGTTGGCTGCTTGGAGGGTTTCCTTCCAAAATTTGAAATAACCTCCCAAACAGTCCAAACACACATAGATGTTGTATATAGAGCAGGCATTTGCTGGAATGGAGGAGGCGCAGTCGGGGCACCTGGTAGACTATCTCAGCTATGTGAGGAGCATTCGGACTAGTGTCAGGGTCAAAGTATTTTTAACCATGCATGCGTAGACACCACCCGCAATGCCATGTGCCACCTGCTGGACCCTGTCAGCTGTTGAATAACTGGAGGGGTGAGAGTTGGGGGTGGGGGGGTGGGGGCTGTAGACCAAGGTATGTTTCATTTATATAATTGTCTCCTTTATAGCACAACTAAATCTCACGAGAGGCAAAAAAAATAAATGCAACGACTGCACACAAAATTCAGATATAAGTAGAAAAACACACCTGGAGTTTACAGCGAAGGAGCCAAGCTCGCTTGTTTATTCCACCTGAGAGAGCCAGAGGTGGTGCTAGATCAATATGGAGCAGATATTGATAGTGCTGTAGCGGTTATTTGTTCTTGAACCCCTTGGCTGTAGACATTCCTCCAATCGGTGAATGCATGGAGGGAGTCTCTCAATATTCTCTCCCCATTCTGGTCACAGCTGCTCTCACAAACCAAGGTTCATATTGCAGCAGCTGGGCGCACCTCTATACCAGACTAATTGTAACACGATTTCACCCTCTGCTCTGGAGCCAATTTTATGAAGCCACAGGAAGGCCAAGTAATCAATTTCAAAAAATTTTAAGTGAAGCTTTTGAAATGTTTATTTGATTTGTGCCGCATCGACTGAGTATAAGGGTTTTTTGCTCTCCCTCTGAGCGCTCCTTTAAAGCCCTGCAGATTTCAAGGTGGTTTTAAGTTTAGTACATGTCACTGCACAAAACCATTTGTACCCCACATCGCACTGACAGAAAGGATACAATCTGAGCTTTTCTGTGCTCTTGTCCTTGTGGCTTTTATGACTTCTCAATTCAACTGCCACAGCACCGGGGGGGGGACCCTTGTAGCAACAGCACACTGAAAACGCACCCCAAGGTCACAGTAGGACACAAAACAACAACTATGGTGGGTGTGCGTCTTGTCTGTGTGCATGTGCACTTGTTTGTTCGCTCTTGATGATCTGCTGCAACTTGGGCGGCCATTGTGAAGGGGCAAGGCATCCTGCAGGCCGACACTCGAGAGTTTCTTTTGTTGCTTGGTAACTGCATAGCACGTACAGTAAACAAGGGCAAGGGGGATTTGTGTGTTTGTGTGCCAGTCCACTTTTAACTTTCCACTGAGCACTCATGTGCTGGACATGACAGGCCAATTTGAAATCCACTCCACACTCTAATTTTGGATGAGGTGTGGAGCTGCGGGTTAGACCGATCCATCAGTCTCCTTGATATAGAGTATGTGGCACTGGTTGAAGGAATACTCAACCTAAATCTACCGTTTGAGTTTCATTCTTTCCAGTGGTTGTGGTCATCTTGGATCATTTACTGCACTTTATATTCAGACCCATTTTCTCCTTTGGAAAAAGCATTAACACATCCATTGAGAGTTACCTCGGTGACTGCGTGTTGACGCAGCTGACCATGAATACATTTGTCAAACAGTTCAAATCTGTTGAACTAAGTCAGTCTCCATCTCTAGGTCTACTCATTTCCCATTGTCTCTAACTAACAATGTTAATTATGGACTAATAGATTAATCACTCTGTGTGGGGGGAAAAAGACAGAGAATAATCAAAAAAGTCTGTTAGAATTTACTGTGCAAAAGAAAAAACCAGCATTTATTTATTTTTATTTTATTGCGTTCATTACTAATTATTACGTATTATTAAGTATAAAACCATTAAAAGCTTTCACAATAACAATATTCACATTTCTGCTATATTATCCTCAATGTTGAGCTGAAAGTAGTATTTCTAATGATACGTTGGCCAAACTATAATTTTCATGTCTAATGTGGAAGTTTAAAATGAAAATCGTCTTCTTCTTCTAAAAATCTGGAGGCGGACAATCTCACCCAACGCTGCTGTGATAGACGTGATGCAATTTAAATTTATTATTTAAGTATTCTGCATTCAACAGCACTGGATATCTACGACCTTAAACCTGCACTGAATGATTTATAGATTTAAAGGTCCCCTAATTTGCACTTTTCATGTGTTTTATTTGAAGTGCTGATGTCCATATCATATTTGTGATTTTAAGAGCCAAAAACCGTTTCGGTGTAGTTTTACATCTCCTCTCTCGGGCTTCTCTAAGCAGCTTTAGTAACAATGGGTCGATAAGCCAGTGAGAAAAGAGGCTCTGAGTTGGATGGTGGGTCGCCGGGGACTGCTTTGTTGTGACATCACAAAGTTACAGCCACTCAGTCGTCACAGCTCATTGAAAGAACAGTTCCTGAATATGGACTTTATAGCCCTTTTGTACTTTGATACAATATTAATAAAGAAACTAGACCTGCTTTATAGACATGGAGAGCTGACTTTATACAGTATACAGGACCTTTAAATATGGCGGAATACAGTTACAATTAAAGCAACAGTTTGGGTATTTACTAGTTAATTTTCCAACAGGCATCAAGAACTTATTTCCAAAGGTGTGGGTTCAAAGAGTCTGTAAAAAAAAAAAAAAAAACATGTAAATATCAAGTTTTTCATAAATATATAATTTATGTATGAGTGTATAGCGATCTCCATAAGCTAGTAAAAAGGTACAGGGCCATATTACAAATCATTCATGTGGCAGCACATGAGAATCACAACATAAAACACAAATCTTGAGAGGGGTTCAAAAGTGCATTTACTCCCTTGTAATACTTTTGATTGTAAGGTATAGCTACTAAGGAGACTACAACCACTGCAACATGAAGTACTAGCTATCATCAGCTTAGGGACAAAATTAATGTTATCACCATTCAAGAGCTAGTATTAAGCCTTGTCAAAGCTTGATGGAGAAAGTACCCACATGCTTTGATGATGTGCCAGCCAGCCCTGGCCTGGCAACCGCTGACAGACCACGCATGTGTAAAGAGGCTCTTCATGGATGGATCATTCAGCACCATCCCGGCTGATGTGATGTGACAAGGACAAACATAATGCGGCTGTTTCATTGTCTCTGATCGTCTATTGTTTCACTCTATTACAGATATCAAGTGTGGCAGGGATCGGATTGTGTTCGCGGCACCTGCGTCCCATCAAAAACAAACACAGGGGCTGGTTTGATTTGCTGGATGATTTCCAGTCCAGCTGTTGTTCTGGAGGCTTGTGGGAGGGATGGTGATGAAGGGATTGACAGTTGGAACTGTCGTTTAGCAGCTCTGGTCTTTCATACTTCTTGCAAGGGAACAAATGAACATGAAATTGTAGTTTCTGTCCATAAAATGTACTGATGAATTGATGTTCCATTGACCAGCCTTTTTTTTTTTTTCATAGGATATTCACAAATAAAAAATACCCTCTAAGATTGTTTCGACGTATTTTCAGCTGCTGGAAAGGTCTTATCAAAAGGGATGGTGCAGTTTTTTGTTATCGTTTCCCATCTAGTCCATCTTCCATCCTTTGATAGAATTTCCTTTTTATGATATTGTTTGTTGATGGAGCAGTTTGTGTTGGGTTGGCATTTTTTTTTCCCCTGTTTCTGGCTTTACACAGCCAACATTTTCTACTGCTTCAGGCTGTTTACTTGGCTTTTTTTTTTTTTTTTTTTTTTTTTTTATCAAAAGCCCCTCCATTTTACTCATCCAGAGCACTCCTGTCAGATTTCCAGTGACAGACTCCCACCTCTTCTAGGCAAATCTCAAAGCAGAGGCTGTCCACTGTTGTGCACTGTGAGTTAATGTGAACTAGGAAGGTTTTTGTTTTGTCTGTGCTATTTTGCGCCTCTTCTTTTTTTTTTTTCATTTAAAATTCATATCTACAAATTAAAAGGACATTCTGCGTCTTTGCAGACATTCACGAACCATCTATGCCCTCATCCCTTAGTTGTATTGAAAACTGTAAAAATGATAATCTTTCACATGAAATTGGCCTCCAATCAATCTTTTAAGCCCGAGCCAGGCTGGCCTGTCGAGCCTTGAATTTCACTTGCCAAAACTATGAACATGGAGCTCTTATTAAACCGATATTCAGCATCTAAAGACATTACAAGGTTGTGGGTTTTTTTTTTTTTTTTTTTTTTTTTAAGTCTTTACAAAAACAAAACCACAAGAGGGAGAGAATTCACTGCTCTAATGCAAACTCCAGATGGTAGCAAGTCTGGCTGACTAGTTAACTACGACAGCAGTAATGTCTGATCCTGACTGAAATCGCCCTAGTGGTTGCGGAGTCCTGCAGAATACGGCACCAAACCACATGAAAGATTTATTGCTTTTTCCCCTCTTTCTATATATTCCACCATGACAACATAGTATGGGCAGTATGTGACTGTTATTGGTATGAACAGCCTATAGTTGTATTTCCTGTTGACCTCCCAGTTTGCAGTAGTCTGACCTTATTTATGCCATGTTGATTGTCATTGAAAGTGGCATTCAGGCCTACACTATTGGAGCTTTGCAGTAGGCACTCCTTGTGCTTTTACTGTATTTTCATTTCCCTTGAAAGCATATCTTGGTCAGTGTGTTTTTCTGTCGTAGCCTATTTATGCCTCCTTCCCCATAGGAGTTGGGGAAACTGTACAATTGCTCTGTAGTAATCCAATGATTTTCCTCATTGTGGTCGAAGTCACGGCAAAACTCCTTTGCTCTTTTTTTTTTTTTTTTTAATCTAATCCCCAAAGGGAAATGAGCGGACATCACTCATGTCAAGGAGATTGCGGCTCCGGCTTGTCCAGATGCTATCTCGAAATTGCTACTGTCTTTGCTGGCTACACCGTGTGCAAGATTGTGTCTTTGTGAACATGTGCACGTGGATGTTCTTGCATGTTTCTGCTGACCAGGTGAAGACGGGGATCGATTGATGTGGTCATGCCTTAGAAGAGTACTTACCTGTGATTAAGAGCCGATAAGCTGCGATGAAGGGGGAGATAGACTGTCCTGTGTGTTCGCTCAGTTGTAAACAGCTTAATCCTTTTCGCCATGTTTTGCATCTGATCGGAGACAACAAAAGCAATAGATATGAAACAGTGTTTGGGTGATATTAGCTTTCTTTTTTTCCTTTTAGGCACGTAGGTGTTCATGCTTTGTGCATTTGTCTCAGAGAAGTCATCGGGGCTTGCTGCAGCCATTTGTGTGATTTGTTTTTCAGCTCTTGTGTGCGTGTTTGTGCACAGCGAGAGCCGAGGTGGGTTCACGCCGGGAGGACGGGCGCCGGCTCATTTTTTATCTCTCTCCTGCGTGGCTCAGTCAGGGGAGGCTTTGTCACCAGCTATCTGCCTGCCAGCGCCGGGTATTGTTATTCCAAAGTACAGGCCAGTTAACATTTCTCTTGTCACTGCTACATCTCCCCAACAACAAACCATGAAAAAAGGGGAAAAAAATGAAGGGGAGAGGAGATGCTCTTTGTGCACTCTGCCCTTTCCTTCGTTCTTCGTTCAATCTCTTCATCCCTCTATCTCTTTATCCTCCTGAGTCTCTTGCTCTGCATGTTACCTGCTTTAAAAAACATTGGTGCTCTTTTAACAAAACAGAGCTGATGCACTTGTTAAACCCCGAAGCTCAGCCTTAGTTTTTTGGGTTGCAACTCTGAGCTCAAGTGGTAATAATGATACAGAGACACGTCTCACTGTTTGGCTGAATCTTACAGCAAAGGGGAAAAAAAAAAAAAAAAAAAGCAGTTGTAGATTTAGCATCATGACAGGCAGGTGCTTTTAGTCGGCCGTGTTTTTCTGGGCTGACACTCAGCGTGTCCCGTTCATCCTCCTGCTGAGAGTCTCCTGTCAGCAGTGTGGAATACAGAAACCACTCGTATCAACCACACTCAGCCGAGACAAGTGATAAATACCTGTATTCATCAGCAAACGTGGTATTTACAAATATCATTTGCCGCAATGATGAATGTCATTGACGAGCTGGATTCACGCTGAGCGATTAGGCCATTAACTTGTGGCAATTAGCTTCAACACTTGGACACTGGCGAAGCTGTAGGTGTTTGCCAGATGCATGTGTCCCCTTGGACCTTTTTCAGTTGATGACAGGGCTTTCTGTGCCCATATCCCTGAGATTTATTTACCCTGCAAGAGGTTGGCAGGCTGAATCGGCTCGCAGTAAAGTCTTTTACGTGGGACACTGTTCGATCGGGAGCAGCTCGTAACTCAGGCAGTCTATCAAATCAATGGGCAGCGTGTTGAGCACTGATTTAGGATGGTAATTAGAGTGGTTAATTGTTTTCATTACTCAGGGCCAGGGGGAGGGGAGCTCCAAAGAGCGCGGGGGGGGGGTATGCACTCTTGGGGCTGATCGGGAGGGGCCCCATCATTCAGAGGGACGCAGAATGACCTCCCCATGACATCGAGATGGTATCGCTATCTTTATGTCACATCCACATGACCTCCATTGTTAGAGAGCTGCTGAATCTGACCTGTGAATGACCTTTGTGTATTTGGCATTAACCCAGGAAGGTTACAATCTGATATATTGGCTCCGGGTTAAACAATTAGCTCTGAAGTTGAGCATGATTTGCAGCAGAAGGAGGAGATATTAATGAATAGTAAAGCGTGGCCCTGGTATATCAAAGCCGGCGACACTTTTCTCTACCAATTTAAACATTATTTATGAGGGCACATCAAAACAAAATTACATTTACAAGCCCAAACCACGTCGTACTTAACTGCTATGGAAGGCAGAATACTTTGTGGGGAATCATTCAGCCACAGCTGTGCTGTAAATATATTTATAAGGTGAATAAATGGAGTGAACTGCAGTTGAATAGGTGTGTGCTTCAGCTGAGTGGGAGCATTGAGTTGCAGTGTTGCCTGTGTCCTGTTGTGCTCACTTCAATTTGAGGTATCATTTGAAAAACATGACCACTTGACCACAGGAGTGTCATCACAAAATGGATACAAATGGTTTCACCTTGTAAACTGCAGGATGAATAATAAGTCCTTGGATGCATTCATTTTAGTATTTTTATCAACTGAACACTTTTTTAATTAATATTCTTATTTTTCAGTCTGTTTTTTTCTTGAAAATGATCCATTATGGTAGTGAAACGTGCTGTTTGCCAATCTGGGATGTAAAACATCACAAACTGTACATTTCACTCAGTTACTTGGCGCCTTCTAATTCCCCCTCGCTGTGAATGTGAGCGTCAATCATGCGTGATTGACTGACAACGTGTCCATGCCTTGTTCTATGTCTCACCAAAGGCATGCTGGGATAGGCTTCACCCTGTAAGCCTGCAAGGGATTCCAACGATCCAATGATGAAGGTGAATATCCCTTCTTTTACCCCACACAGTTTGCCCACAGTTTGAACTTACCTGAGTTGTGTTTACAGTAAACAAGTCACAAGAAGACTTAATTGCTTCACTTACTTTCTAATTTCAACTAGACTAACTTCACGCATGCAAACGTTACTCCGCATTTGAGGCAATTTGAGAACATTGTTCTTCATCCAAGAAGGGTATAATTTACCTGGTATGACAGTGAAATAAGACTAAAATCATACACAGGTTGGCTTATTTGCTTTAATTTCCCCCTCAAACTAAAAAATATACAAACATTTAATGTAGTCTTGCATGGGCACTTGTCATTTACTTCCATCAAAGGCATATCTGTATCAGATAGCCGGAGGTCATTGGCTTTACGGGCTCTTTAGTGCGTACCCTCCCCTTGTGCCAGTGTTGAAATTTCACACTTGACTGCCCATTCTTATCCTTTCAGAATAATGAGCACGCAGCTCATAATACTTATCTGTAAGTGACATTTTTATTGGCTGAATTAGTCTCAGATGTTACTATCTTTGGACAGGGGAGCAGGACCTTCGTGACCCCCCGTGTGGAGAAAATCCTCCTCACTTCAGCAGAGCGTGATTAAGATGTTTTAGCCTCTCTGCCTTCTGCTTTGTGCTCATCGCAGTTATTCCTTCATGTGAGAAATGCTGCTCCGCAGACTCAAAAAGGAAATCATCTACAATCTGTCCATTTTAAATGAGGTTCTTGAGACTGAACGTTCTCTCGCTTTGGAAAGATGTTGATTTGTGTTTGTGATCTCTTTTTTTACAAAGATGTTTTCCTTGCCCTATGCGGCTATGTGAAGGAGTCTCCGTGGTCTGGTAAAGGACTCGTGCTGCTCCTCGCAAGATCAGACCATCTTTATTCCGGTCTGATGCTTCGAATAAAGGGGTTGGACATTATGGAAGGCGTATAGGACAACTTTCATCTTTCTTTTTTTCTCTAGGGTTACTCAGACTCCTTATCTGTGCATTTGGGGGGAAAAAAAATACAGAACATCATATAGCAGTTCAGTTGATCTATCGCAGTCTTTGAGCTGTGCAGCTCAAAATGGGAAATTGCGGTCAGGAGAAAAGTAGGCATTTGATGACCCCTGCATAATGGTGTAATGCCTGTAATTATGACAGCTGAAGATGGACATGGAGTTAACAGAGCCACCAGATCAAAACACACAAACACTGCAGCCCACTGCGCCACCTCATCTAAGTCGAAGCAGTCGCCAGAAATAGCCCTGATTGGGCCCTGAATAATTCAATGTCATTTTTTCCCCCCCTTCCTCTCCCTCCTCCAAAAAGGACTTGGGGAGCAATTGATGAGAGCGGATGAATATTTAATGGCTCGGAGTCTCTTGGACAAGCCGGGGCCTGGGATGACAAGCTCCGAGAAATCAAACAGAGAAGAGGAGAATGAGAAAAGGAGGTTGCGCAGTAAGGGGTAGCATAAACACTGAGGGGAGATAGGAGTTCAGACGCAGGCAGAAGCAGATAGATCTTTGCCATACATTTGCTTGCAGCCAGGGCTAACGCTTCCCCCTGCAGCATTTAACCTGCCTTACTGCTGCGCCTGCTTTAAAAGTTAAACAGAAGCGTTTGATTGCCCTTGTGAAAAACTTTGATTCTTCCCCGTCACATACATTTTTAACCGATGGATGTTATAGAAATGCATTAAATGTTTTCCACTTCAAATACAGCCTGTTTGCCATCTACTTCCTTTCAAACGTGTAGGGTTAATTTCCCAAGAGATGCAAAACTATATGTCATCGAGAGTTGCAATTTTACAGTGATAGAAGACGGAGCGTCAGAGGTCCCAGGGCACAGATGACCCCAATTGGTCACAATGTGGTGCTATTATTGAGGTTAATGCTGAAATTTCTTTTGAACTGTACATTCTGCTGGTTGGTGCTTTGAGCAGAGATCTCAATGTGTGTTTTACTTGTGATCCTTGAGAAGTTTTTAGACAGCATTTGGGCTTTGATTTAGTTCTGTTTTCTGATGGCCTGCTCCCAGTCCGCCTTTGCGGATTTTATTTTTAACTTTGAAACCTTGTCATGTTATCTTAAATGTCAAATTCAAAAACGCACGTCCGTAGCACCGAGAGTCAAGTTATTAATCAGTGTATTATAACAAAATTTTTACTCTCAAATCATTGAAAGTCTGAAGCTGTAGTTCGTTAATGGCTTTATGCTTTTACTCTTGGACTCAGTTAGACATCATGTAACTGAGAGTCGATATGATGATTGATTTCTTTTTTTTTTTCAACCCAGAGTGGTATTTTAAATGTTCTTATGAAGGTTTAATGTAAAATCTATTAGCAGAATGTCAGAAGTCTGAATGTCTCTTTTACTCTGGAGCACTGCTGAATGGGAAGCATGGCTCCTCTCATTATCATTACACTTAAAGGGCCACAAGTAAGTTTACATGTCAAAGACAGATTAATATTCATGGGCTTCGCTGTTCAGGTTGGGAAAACAGCTGTTAATATTGTCCACTGTTGGATTTTTGTTAAATATTTGAGCAAATTACACAAATGATTTTGTGCGACACAAAATTGGGAATTCCCAAGAGAGGAACGATAAACCCAAAGACTGCACTGCTATTGCATTATGGGAAGTGGAGGATCTGGTGTCTCTTGCAAGTTTCCCAACTTTTGATGTGCAGCACTACAAAACTGTAGCAGTCAGACTGTAATTAGACAAATTATCAGCAGAGCTAAAATGACAAATCGTCCGGGATGATATAGTGATTTATTGTAGTTATATGCTATTAATCTACTTGTCAATCACAACAAATCATTTCACATAAATAAGTTTGGGGTAGTTAAAAAACTGTTTCTCCACCAGATGGCACTGATAAGTATATTTTTCAACTGTAAAATGTCCCGTTTGCTATTTAAGTTAGTCACAATTTTAAAAAATAAAAGTCTGGAGTATTGATCAATGATCAATATCAGTTGGGCTCCGCTATCAACACATGCATACTTAGATTTCTCTTCTTCATGTTTGGGCAATGCATCAGTTGAGGCTTCATATTGGTCAATGTTGCGGTCTTGTGTTGTAATTCCATGACAAACTGGCCAAGGAAATACTAATTCATGAATCAACTTATTTCATTAGTAACATGCAGTGATCGACATTTGTTGAATCAGTCCACAGAATCCTTTTTTTTTTTTTAAGAAACTTAAATGAGTTTTTTTTTTTTTGGTTACCTTCCACCCACACAGAAAAAGCAAGAGGTGAGATTAAATATTCTGCCCTCAGTGTGTTGATATTCATGTATATTCACCCCGTAGAACACTTTTTGAAAATGAACAATCGCAGATGGAAAGGTCACCGTTGTGCTGAAGTAGTGCATTATGGGAGCGGAATAATTGCTTTTCTCACATTACTTCCTATTGTAATGAAATCTTGGCAGCTCCCGACGCTGAGTGACAGAGTACGCCACGGTTCAATCAAGGAGTAGTTGCGGGGGTTTGAGGCGGTGGTGGTTGTGTGTGTGTGTGTGTGTGTGTGTGTAGAGGGAAGGGTGGGTGGGGAGGGGTCAATTGGCTTTTGTTGAAAACTGTGGCTCTCCCAAGTCTCTGCATAAACCATTTGTATCATTTTCAGTCCTTTTAACTAACGGCGCCACTTTCATCAAGGGTTTGTGTCATTGCACTCTAATTGTTTTGAAGTGAGAGCTATTGTCTGAAGAGAGAGACTGAATAGAGCGTAATGATTTGTAATATAGCATATTTAAAGACACGTGGCATAGCTGTGGAGCAGTAATTTAACAATCCTTTTCCCTTTTCTCTCTGTCTGTCATCCCTCGTCTCTGAATGTGGGGGTGTGTTGTGTGTGTAAGTGTGCGCCGCTGTGCACGAGCGTGTGTACTTGCGTGAGTGCGGTTAAGCACTATTTCTTGGCGGCGCTCAGATCTTTGAAACCCAACTGTGTTAATCATGGTTTATGTGTGGGAGACATCAAACCTCCCTCTACTTTGCCTGCCTCACCCGCTGGGTTATACACACACTGAACGTACACACACACACACAACGCGCACGCACAAATTTCTCAAGGGCACCTTCACCACCCTTCATTTACAGGGCTGACCATAGGCGATCAGTTATCTACTGTGGTTCCTCTCGATCAGAAAGATGAATCACTTTATTTAACATAGATGTTTTTACAGGATGCAGACAACTCAGCTCAGTATGTTTCCACATTCACACGGCTACAGCATATCCTCGTATCCACTGCCCCTCGCATATCAAGAACATTATAGCAGGGGAGACTTTTTACCTTATTTGTGCCCAGAGGCTTTCAGGGCACAAAACGAACACCACCATCTTTCTAACCTGTGTCTTGAAGGCCACTCAACCAGTGGATCTCACTTCAAAATAGCTCCACTCTTTGAACCGTGAGGGCAAAAGCTCTGCGCCGCCACGTCTCAATCCAAGATGAAATGAGCAGTCAAGTCGAGAGAGCGCTGTCTGTTGGTCTCCAGACAATGAAAAGGTGAGTAAGGGGGGGTATGTGGTTTGTGTTTTATTTCTAAATGTAGGGAGATTTCATTGCTGCGGCGGAGGTAGAGGTAGAATGTCATATATTGCTTAGTGTTGAGACGTTTTGTTAAAGCTGACTTATACCCTGAGTGTGGAGGTGTTAAGTGTTGGCTTGGGGGGGGCGGGGGTCCCTGGAGTATTTTCATGACAGAAGTTATGTTGGATGGCTTTTTTTTTTTTTTTTGAAACGTCTCTGTTCATTTCTGTTTGTGCAAATGTCAATGTGCAAATGTTTTCAAAATTAAATGTTGGCACGATCTTATCCATTTAGATCCAATGGCTTCCTGTCTGTGTCACCCCCCCACCACCCCCCGCACACACCAATGGAAGCATCTAACAAACACTTTGACTGTTTAAACAGATCTGACCTTTGTGCTAATCACTTCTATGAAGATAAAGCGAAGAAGATGATGGGAAGGAGAGGAAGAATACCTCCCCCCACGCTCTAAAACAAAGGCACAGTGACGGGCTCACCCTTTCTTAGTGCTGATCACAGCTTTCACAATTAGACAAACTGTGATAACGCCATTTATGCAGCGGGGAGATCCATAGCAATTATGCTTGGAGGGCATTTCTCTCCCAAAGCAGAAAGAGGGGGCAGGATGTTACCCCCCACCCCATCACGAGCCTCACACACACACTCACATGCACTGTTTGGGAAATCTCAGCTCCTCTCTGGAGGCTTGTGGGGCAAGGGTGTGTCCTCCATTCCCTGTTGGGATGTGCACAGCGATGAGGAACGAAACGAGGGGAGAAAAGCGAAATAAAGCGCCATGCTAAAAGCCTTTCTTAGATCTCAAACGACAGACACAAACGTGTATTTTGAAGAAAAACCCAAAGACAGCAGCATTTAAGTTGAACATCTGGTGTCAGATTGCTGCAGGAACCAAAAGTTTCTTTTGCAATTGCAAGCTACAGGCAAGTGGGTTACTGATGAAAGAATGATAGCTGGTGTGTTATTTTCTTCAGTTCCCCAGTCTGTGGTACACATTATCTTCTTATTCACACCAGAGCTGCTTCACAATTTGAGGAAAACAAACACTGTGGGTTCGGAAGACAACATCATTTTTATTTTATGACTGTGCCCCGCCAGCTATTCCCTGACTGAGGTAAACTTTCAGTTGCATGACACTTGGTTAGACGAAGCACACTCCTCGCCCCTGACTACATGTATATTTGTGCCAGTATCCTGTGAAAAAAATCAATGCCTTACCCAGAAAAGGGTATTTTTGTTTCCAAATGTTGTCAGGATAAAGTAGCTGATTGCAGTTGGTCAAAAAAAAGATTTTTGATGAAAAACGCACTTTGCATAAACACAAATAGATAAATAACTCTCCTACATGCACAGCCAAGTGTGTTTATTCATCAGGACGCTAGTTAGTGCTTCCAGTGCTTTCGCCCACTAATCCCCTATCCCTAAGGGCCCCGGCTGATGAAGATGGACGTACTATACCACCCTCCATCCCTCAACCTCACTATACACACACGCACACACATCCCTCTCCTCCTCATCCACTGCCTTGGTGCGCAGTCACGCTCGCTGCAGCATGAGCTGTGTGTGTGTTGGGGGGGGGGGGGGGGGGCAGAAGATAGAGATAGACCCTTTTGATCACGGGATGCATTTCGCCTGCTGTTCTCTTCCACCCCACGTCAACAGCTGAGGCAGTTGTTGTCTGAAGGACACAAGATTAGAAGTTTGTGTTTAAATAATGGGCTGAAAAGGCACAGCATTGGCTGCAGGGTGGTGGGCAGGCAAATAATTTATTCACAGATGATCAGGGCTCAGTTCCCTCGTCAGGACCGATTTGTCTGTTGTTACCTACGGTTTCTTTCACCTCTCATCGTTTTGATCCACATATTTATTGACTCTAATACCATTGTACAAAATTACTGGTAATTATCGGTAAATTACTGAGATCTGGGGACATGGGGACATGGCAACATGGCGGCAATAAGGCCCTTCAGGGCAAGAAGCAAAGATGGTCATATCAAACCGACCTGCAGTAACTTATCTAGGAACCAAAATGAAGGTGGAAGTGATTAATAGAGTGTCTGTTAGAGTCTCCCCATCCATTTCCTGTTCATATGTTTGATAACTGATAATTAATCAATTTTCTGCTTTTTGACTATTTGATTTGTGAGCTTATCCATTTAGTTCCAGTTCAGACGACATCGCTAAGTTGTGGCGAGTTCACCACCTATCTGATCGTCCGCCGGCTCATTTTTCTCGCCCAGTTCAGACTTGGCTCTCGCTCCATCGTACCCTCGCTGATGAGGAAATTCCTGCTGTCGTCCCAAAACTTTTTTCGCACTGGATAGACATCAAGCACGGGTCTTCGCTATAATTGCGTTCCACAGTACATAATCTCTATTTAAGGATTCACAGTTGTCTTAGTGTTGCAGCCGTCCCCTCCACTGCGGCGTTTGGCAGCTGCTTGGTCATCCGTTCCCTGCTGGGCCCCCCCCGCCATTATAAATCTCAGGCCGGCTGTCTCAGATTGTTGCTGAATGCTCCACTCCCAGATGTGGTTATTCGTGCCTCTGCAGCTATTTTTCTTTTGGAAACTGAATTAATTAGAGGCAGTAACAGCAGTAGTATATGTGTGTGTGTCTGGGTGTGACTGCATGTGCGTCTTTGTATCGATAGTGGCTCCATCTGTACGCTGCCTAATAAATGCGAGTGAGTGTAAAGGGAGTGTATCTCTGTCTGCTTCTGTTAGAATAACACCAGAGATGAACCTTCGATATTTTTGATAAGATCAATTGCGACCTCTTTCATCTCTACTCACTTATCTGGCTATGAGGAAAAAAAAAAAATACACATCTCCCCCTCTCTTGTTTTCTTCTTCACTCTCACACTCCCTCTTTCATGGCTGTCCAGTGCATTGATGTTACAGATATGAAAACCTATCCAGCAACAATCCGCCTGATCTGCTGGCTGATATATCAGAAGCAATGCCTCTCTTGTCTGATTCCAGCAGCAATAAAACACAATATTCTTTTTAACATGCCCACAGATACTACAGTTTTTCTCCCCACAAATGATATCTGACAGATAAAACCAATCTTTATTCTCATAAAGTGCACACTAAAGAAGAATGAGTTTTTCCCAGAAATTCCCCCTCAGTGGCTTGTGCTGCAGAGTACACAGTGCCATCTAATGAGGGTTCTGTATATTTTCTAAAATGAATGTGCCTGGCTCACCGTGCACACTTAAATTTAGTTGCCCTGTCCAATTTGCTGAAAAAGAGGCACCTAACCAGCCATTGAGTTCACATTAGTGCCTAACCTGGGAGCTATGCATGCCCTGAAATCATTACATCTGACCAGATAATGAAAGGTACCATCTGACCACGTTTTAGAAGGAGGAGCAGGGAAATGGGATATGTCTAATACCCAGAAAGTATTTGCCAGGTTCCCTTCTCCAGTGCCTTTGGATGCAGGAACAATGCTCAATAGCTTTAACTAACGAAGCATCAATCTCACCAGAAAACTGTGCTCCAGGAAATCCTGTTTCTTTTCGGGACTGGCTAATTGGGCAGAAACCCGCTCGTCAGAAGTCTTGCAGCGTGTTTTCGTTTCAGAGGCGGGTAGGAGGCTCCGTGACTCAATCCAGATCCTCTTGCCTTCCTAATCACCAGCTAAAGGAGAGTGGAAATTTGCCCTGTGGTGGGAAATGAGACCAAAGTACCTGCCATGCCTTCGTTAGCTGTCTTTCTTTGCCCGGGTTGATGAAATCGAGGTCTGAATTTACTAATGAGAAATCAATGAGTGCACGGCAAGAAGCCCAGAGCTCTCCTGCCCCTGCAGTGTCATTGTTTTATTCCCGCCACACACACACACACACGCCCCCTCTCTGTTCCTGTCTCTCTCACTTTATCCTGTTTTCCCCTCTTACTTCCACCTTCACTGGCGTGGCGGCTCTGACATATTACCCAGATATTTTTTTATTGCGATAAACATCATTTCCTCTTTTGAAATAAAGATCAGAGTGGCTTATTTACTTTACTGGTCTATTTTTGTTGTAGAAATCCAGAGCTTTGATTCCGTATGCGTGTGTGTGTATAAACGTGTGTATGCTAGAAACGGTGTTTCAACCATGCGTAAATGCTCCGAGTGTCTGAGCATCTGCTATCTGCACCCTGCACTGTATCTGTGAACTAACAGATGCATTTTTTATTTATTTATTTTTTTTTTGGAAAGAAAATTGCTTTCACCGAAACAAATCACCCGACTGACAGGAGGGGACTATCAAAGGAGAACTCCTTTTGAAATGTTGGTATGAAGCACGGGAGGTCTGAAGGTGTGGTGCTCTGTCACAAACTACAGCCAACTTCAACTTTTATTTTGTCTTCTGCTCCCAGAAAGTGCAAAAACACTCCAGAGCGTAGCCATTTGATGGATTGGGGTTGATTTCTGTAACAACTGTGCAGAAAAGGAGCATATATGATACCTACCCTGCATTTACACCTCATGATGCAACACTGTATGAGAGTTTCACCTTTGAAGGTTATTACTGATGAATGCCATGACACTGACATGATGATCACTCTGTTTTTTTTTTTTCTCTTCTCTCCTTTAGGTAAGCCAAGTATCCCCCTTTCCTCATTACAAATGTGGCTGCAGAGGAACCCCTGCAATAGTCATGAGTAATGTATAGCTTGTTTCTTGTGATTCATCCTAATTATATATGAGCATCATGTGGCAGCTTTGCTTTGTTTCATGCCATAAGTCATTAAACACTATGGATTATTCATTATGTTTATGGTATCGTGCAGCTGATTGGAATGCAAATTCAATCATAATTTGCAAGGGAAAAAGACAGAAAGCGGGTGTTGACTGCACACAAACCTCTTGCATGCTTAAATATGGTTTATTTGCAAATTTTCTTTTTTTTTCAACATTAGCATTGTTGATGTGCAGCACAGTGCAAAATCAAGGCAAAACATTAGCTGTCAAATCCTGTGTCAGATTAGTGACAAACTTGCTAATTGTCCCCGAAAGAACCTGTTCCCAGCAAGAACACTTTTGGCTGCCAAACATTTCTCAAAGTGTAATCACCAGTCCAACAGTCCGCCGATAGCATGCCACTCAAAAACACACACTTCACGTGACAATTGAGCACTTCTGTGCACCGCGTGGATAAGAGTGTGGAAATGAACTGACCCCCATCCTCCCCGAGTTCCCATCAGCAATTAATGAATACCTGCCAAACATTTGAACCTTATTGCTGCTTTTCATTTTTTGGCTAATTGTGGCGCCTTGTGACTGGATATACACACACCCACGCACATTTTTGCATAAACTCACACACACACACAGACAGGTGGTTAGCTATGCAGCATGAAGCGACAGCCTTGATGTCCTGATGGCGCTATTTTGATGCGAGGTTTACTGGTTTTGGTCTGTTCTCTCTAACAATAAAGACCCACGAGCATCAAGTGACAACAGTCATTTTCTCTGCAATTTACTGATCTGTCACTATTTCCTATTTCAAGTTTCAAGAAAGTTGTGACCAGGCCAAATACCTTTACCTAAAAGAATCTGTTGTCATGCTGTGTAGTTGAATCTTAGAATAGCTGAACAAAATATTTAATTTATATGCTGACTTTACCAACACTATTTTAAACTCACTGCTGTCTGGTATATGGATAGAAAACCTAACAACCTTGAGTTTGTGGGAGACAAGTATTCCTCATGGTTGACCTCTTTTGTTTTGCCTTCTGTATTGATGTGTAAATGTTTTTCTTTTTGCCTCTGGGCTATCAGGGCCCGGAAGAGTCTTGGCCCTAACTCTTTCCAGCAGTGCAAACTGCAAAACATACTCAGATTACACTTATAAGATAAGATATATATATATATATAAGATATATAAGATATATATATATATATATATATGTGTGTGTGTGTGTGTGTGTGTGTCTTATTTTTTAGACATATATTTTATAAAGATGTCAATGTCAGGCCTTTAGTTGGTCAGTCTGTCTACCACTTGTATTGAAATATCTCTGAACTTTTGTACATTCAGACATTCATGGCCATCAGAGGATAAACCCTTCAGTGATCACCTGACATTGCTTACTTTTACAAGGTTGATATTTGTGGTTTTGAGCGAAACGTCTCAACAGCTCTTGGATTGAAATGTTTCCTGCTAATGTTTAATGCTAATTAGATGGGCACTGTTAACATCCAGGTAAACTTTACAATGTTAGCGGCAGCTGTAATTGTAATTAATCTTTTTATTACTTACTTAGTAGAAACCAGGTCAGTATTTCATGTGATGTTCACTTTTCCCAGTGGCTAATTCCAAAATCCTCAATTAGCCCTGATCATATATTTCATCTATTCAAGTTTTCCAGCTCAGCTCACACATAATAATAACAATAAAGAGGGAGCTTTTTATTAGTTGCAATGTTATAGATTTTATAGATAGTGTAATCTGGCATGCAGATTAAAATTTCATGATCCCCTTGGAGAGTTCATGCATGTTAACAGTTAGATGCTTTTACTCTTTTATGTCCAAACTAGAAAGTACGCCATTGCTGAGTGAAAATGAAATTATCTAAGCTGCAAGCAGTACTTCCTGTGTGATTTCTTTGGGACTTTCTTCTCTTTTTCTTTGGCTGTGGGAAACCAAAACACGATTAGTCAAACACACTTCACCACAAAAGTCTTTGGATTTGTTATTTCGAACCAGAAATCTAATAGTAACCCCCTTTAAAAAAAAAAAAAAAGACCAGAAAATGGCCAGAAAATATTCCAGACAGCATCCCTCCAAACTTCAAATCCCAAAGTGAACTTCAGTGCTTCACAAACAGTTCAGAGGAGCAGACAGAGGATGCAGCCAAGGAGAAGGCATATCAAAAAAGGGCCGAAAGGAGTAAATTGATTTCAAGCCCATCCTTCAAGTGTTGCTCAGGATTGTGAGAGTATTTTTTTTATGCTAGGGCCTTTTCCAGTGAAGTTGATGACCATGTTTGTCCATTAAATGATTAATGAAGGAAGCCGGGATATCGCAGTGGGCTTAGGAATGGTGGGAAAGACTGGTTCCTTTAACTAAATAGGCTCTTTTGTCCTGAATACTGGATTGGATTGGTGCAGGTCTTGTTTATTTGGTTCACATTTAAGAACCAGCACTGAATCCATCTTCCACTGAAAAAACTATGGATTTAAGAATTGACACACTTGATCTTACTTAGGATCATTCCTAAGGCGTAGTACTGTCTCTCATGGAGGATCCTTGCTGTTTCACAGATGTAGTGATCCTTACTACTGTCACATCTGCTGCCATGTACCACTCGTTCTCTCTCTCTGGGGGAGATGAGCAAAGACATTAAGGTGTTAAACGGTTTGTGATGAGCACCAACTTCCTGAGGACTCTGGCTAGATCTTCTGACAGCCCATTCACATAAGGGGGTTGCATCTTTGGATACTTCTGGTGGCCTCTCTTGAGTTGACAATGTCTGACATGAACCCTGTTGGGATTTTCATCATTCACTCTATGTACCAGACCTCTTTCTGTGGCAGTGTAGGAATGGCATCTTACCATCCTTCTCCATCTCGCTTACGAACGGGATGTTGTTGGTTATATGTATTCATCTTTTGGATGAAGATATAAATACTGGTTCAGCGCAGTTTGGTGAAAATGTTATCCATGTCCCAGTGATAGATGTCAGGAGGGGTAGTAAGTCATCGTGACACCAATCTGAAAGTGAATCTGCTGTCATGATGTAACTTATGTAAAAAACGAAAAGGCCCTCTGGCAAATGTCTCTCTTTGGTGTTTGAACTTCTTCACTTTGCCTGCATTTCTTATTAGAAAAATATAAAAATAAAAACCTTGTTTGCTTTGGCAGGAGAGCATGTGGTAAAAACATCCCAAACATTACAGTATCAAATGAAGAAACTGTGTGTCGACAGTTTTTTGAGCAGCTGTTTGCTGATTCTCTTTGAGCCCAGACTGACCCTTCATGAAGTTTCAAAACCAGACATAAGTGGTGTTTTCACAGTACGTTACCCCCTAGCTACCATGTAAAATACAAGAGATGTCTCCCGTGACTCTGAAACTTCAAGCCATGTCTAGAAATCAAACACATCGAGGAGTCCGCTCAGATGTTCTGCCACCCAGCACTCTCACGAAAATCAAGAGAGGATGGGTTCAGAGGAGGGGAAATATAGTTCCTGTCTTTGCTAGTTTCACTGTGGTGTACATTAATTCAAAGTCAAAGAGGGGGAGCGGTGGAAGTTAAGTGTCCGCCCCCCCACCCCCTCATGGGCAATAAAGAATTAAAGTGTGAGGGAGAGAGACGGTGGAAAAAGAACAAGGGAGTAAAAAGGAAGCAAAAGTAATACCAAGGTGGAAATCTTTTACTATGCTCATTCTCACCTAATGGAAGACTCCCATGGCAGAGAGACAGAGAAGGCATGTGTGGAATGGCTGATGAGCCCCCCGCTGCTGTCACGCAGACAGACGATGATTCCTCCATATTGCCCTGAAAGGTTGTAAAAATGTTAGCCATCAGTTCAGAGCTGACGGCGGTGAACTTTTGGCCCCGGCTTGACCAATTGGCTGGAGTTGGCCCACACTGAGCTGAGATGGACCCCTTTAATTAACTTTCTGGGGGTAAAAGACAGGTAATGATTGTGCCTGTGGCAGAGAAAGTGTGCGTACAAAGATAATGGTGGATTGGGGCTTGGAGACAATTGAGATCACTCAAGTTGGCCCACATTTTAGTGAATTATAAGAGTATCTGCTGAGAGTAATGATAATAATACTTGAATAATGGTCAGTATTGTATGTTGTTGAATTTTTGCATCAGATAATATCAAATTCAATAGTTTACTTTCAGCGGCTCAATAGTCCCAAAAGTCATTCTGAAGTGTTGCACTTGAAAGGTGTTTTTCAGTGCTTTTATGAATGAATGTACCAGGCCACATTGATCTGTCCTTACGTGGCATCTTCGGTGTACATTATTACACAAGTTCTCAAATAAAGGGAAAAAATAGGCTGCCCTTGACCAAAACAATGATTGTTTATGAGTCTGGTTTAAAAATACAATCCATCATTTGGTTTTGCTTATTTTTATTTTAATGTTTATTTATTAGGACAAGAACTATATATAGCACAGACCAGTACCATATCAATTTATAACTTAAGATAGTTTACTGTCCTCAGATCAGGCTTTTATACCATTATACTTCAACAGTACTGCTGTGTTGACACAGTGAAGGCACCGATACAGAAGGCAGAAGCAACAAAACACAAGGTCAACTGCAAAGTTTTTGGAAGAATAAGGGCGCCGGTGTCGCTTCGGGGCTTAGACACTGACCGTGAGCTGTGAGGGTCAATGGCTGCCGCGAAACTATTTGTACTCAAGGCTGAAAAAACCCCAAGACGCTTAATGCAGTTCAGTGCTACATTATCAGATATATATATAAATGCACACAAGTGCACAATCCTCACAGCTTAATTTGTAATGTGAAGGATTTTTTTATATGGCTGTTTATCACCTGTGCAGCTTATACAAAACACTTGGTTAAGATGTTTTGTCATGACCAATAGTCACAGACACTGAAGGGCAATTACACATGTCCAGTATTCATTGACACTTTGACACATTGACAGCCTGTTTATGTGCATCAATGATGGATAATTTGTTAAGCTAATGGATCATTGTTGGTTTATCGGGTATAAATAGATTTGTCTTTCAAGGGGTCTTTGAAGAGCTGCAGAGATAAAACTTTTAGTCATTTGAAAACATTTGAAAAGTTAAGGTGAGATTTGCATACCAGTCAGAGTGAGATAAAGGTAATGTCAGTCTCGGTGAGGTCTTAGCGTTGGCTGCCTCTCCTTTCCTCTCCGCTCATCTCCTCTTCCTCTCTGCTCATCTCCTCTCCTCTCACTTTGACACCACGTCCCTGTGGAGCTCCACCAGGTCCACTCATAAAAGAACAAGTGTGCCTGTCCATATCTTTGACAGCCACGCACACAAAGACAACGACACAAAGACACACAAACATGCACACACTTCCCAGCATTACACTTGTCACAGTAGTCTCACTTGATACAATCCTTTGATACAACCCACAGATACCCATAAAAAAAACGTTTTAGCCATCCTCTTAAAACACACACACACACACACACACACACACACACACACACCTGACACACTCCCTCACAGAAACCAAGCATATCATATCAGGCCTCTGTGGAGTTAAATCCACTTGAGCATATCTGAATGAAAGTCAGAGAGGGCCAAAAATAAACTGTCTAATGTGCCAGGAAGCAGTGCCTCTCCATATGTGAGCCTGTGTATCGCTAGTTAAAATGCTTGGCTGTGGACCAATGACGATGAGTGACCGCGGAGTGGCTCGCGGCTGTGTTTGTGCAGTAGCTCCACATCTCCAGTACCAGGGAGACTGGTGGTTGAGGGAGTGAGGGAATGCGGCGTACCTTTCCATGTCTGACCTCTCTCCCTTTTTCCCCATCCCTCCTTCCATCTCTCCCTGCGTCTCCACCGGCAAACTGCAGCGTGGTGATCCCACCCGCCCCCTTCTCTCTTCTCTCCCTCCCTCTGTCTTAGCCTCCTCTGCTCTCCAACAGCCGAGGCATTCACGCGCCACATAATCGCTGCCTTTCTATCCCGGCCCCTCTCCCTTGCAAGGTCACTCCTCTTCCATTGTGTTACCTCCCAAGTCACTCTCAAAAGGCTCATTCAGATCAGTTATGGGGCTTTTGTAAATATTTAGTGCAGGCATTTGCCACGCACGACATGATTTTCACTAACTATATAATTCACTGGAGGATTACCAAGCAGTCGGATTGTGTCCTTGACTCAGAGACACAGCAGGCCTGTGAATGTCCAATGCTTAAGGGACATTACATATATTGAAAGCTGCTTTCCTTTGCATATATAGTAATTTAAAAGAGAATTTCATATTTTTGTTCTATTGTTGCATGCAACCATATATGTTTAAAGGTGCTATATGTACATTTTCTCTGCCAGTGAACGTAGCTCCTTGCCAGGTGCAGGAAGTGGCGGTGATAATGATCGCTTCCTGTAAACTTCGTCCATTGTTGCGTTTTCAGCACAAGATCTTAGATTACATCCTCTGATTAGCGCTACTTGGCTAGGTTAGCTGGTTGGCATGCTAAGCTCAGTAGAGGAAAATAAGTGATAGAAACAGAAACAAAACAGCAGTCAACAGCTGTTGGTGAGTAAATGAACTCAAAATGTCTGGTAAATAAACATCTGTTAATGCTAATGTTGGCTGTGGAGCAATAGCAAAAGCTGACATATTGTACCTTTAAAGTTCCTTTGAGTGTGTTTTCCTGCACCGTACTATCTATTAAGGAATATTTTACCAGTGAAAATTTGTTACATTTAATATTTTTTCGTGTGCCATATAGTGTACTGTATAGCACAAGCTCTACTATAATAACAATAATAATAAGAATAATGAAATCAGGAAAGCTTATTATTGCAAATGTTAATATTTGCTAGTTCTTGCTCCCAAAATCAGATATTTTGCTGCTTTCTCTGTTTTATATCATATTATATTCCCCTGTTTTGTCTTCAGTGTTTATCATTTATTGGCTTTTATCAATCAATAATGAATGAAAATGATAATTATTGTCCCTGATTATGTAAAATACTTATTTTTTTCTTAATCCAAATTGAATATATTTGAGTTTAGATTAGTTAATCTGTTTTAACAATTTATCAAGTAAAGAAGACCCAGTGGAATGTGTTGATTATTTAAAATCACAGTAATCTTTAGTTTTGGATATGAAAAGTTCTTTCAGTACATACAGTGTTTCTTTGTATTATTAAAATCATCCACAAGCATGATTAAAGAACTCATAAGCATGGAAAAATGTTTGCTGCAGCTGTAATTATATTGTGTTTCTCTAACAGCACAGTTAGTGTCATTTATTGCAGATTACTAACAGAAAGGGTTTTGTGTCACAGTGTGTGTGCGTGCGGGCATTTTAATGTGTGTGCTTTGGTGCCAATGGCATGATTCAAGTTCACGGAGGCTCAATAAATGGCGTGGCAAACTGTGTCAAGCGGCGCGCTCTCAGCGAGTGCATGAGATTGGTTGATAGATAGATTTCACACTCTGGTGGCTCACTCTTCATGTTGGCTTCACACCAGCTTTGGTGTTTTGTCAGGGAGCATAACAGGTGATTATTCCACTCGACTTACACAGGGAGAGGGGAGGGGGTTTGGAGGGTGGGGAGGGGGTGGAGGGTTGATGGTGGTGGTGGGGTTACAGTACGGGAGGGAGGGTGACATGTAAAGATGTAGAAAAAGACGTTTTCCCCCTCGCATGCGAGTCTGGCCATGCTTGTGCACCAAGAACCTCAGAAATGGTTTCCCTTATCAAGAGCTGAGCTATTAGTGAATAAATAATTGATTCATTAACAACTACTTTATACTTTTCAGATGTGAGTGTTTGATTAAAGATGACTTTCCTCTACTTTCTGAACTTAATAGAGTTTTTGTATTTATTGAAAAGAAAAACCATGCAATTAATTGATAATGAAAATTGTGATTGTATTATTTTATTCGTAATTTCAGTAGAGAAAGACAGGAAACCTGGGATTGCAATAAAGTCCAGCGCTGATTTCGAGCCCATGATGAAGCCTCATTCAGCTGCCTCCGTGACCTCACTTCCTGTACCGCGGCCTCTGTCGTCTCGCCTTGCCTCTTACCCCCTTTGACCTGCCTGCTCAGTCACTGCTACAGCCCTCCTGCGCTGAGCTCTGGCCTTGGAGCAATTAGCCAGAGAAGTCTAACCAGCCCATCGGAAAACCTCTCTGACCCCTCTTGGGTTTGACAGATTACAGGGAGCTGGTGTCCAGCAGTACGAGCGCCTGGCTTTTTTTGAGTGACAGGTGACACAGGGTGCAGTGAGTCGAGGCGTCTTGCAGTGGACTCAACTGTGTCATCAGTCCATTCCCCCATCGGGAAGAGGCATGTTAAAGGAAGGCAGAGTGGCTGAACCCCTTATAATTGGCAGCAGATGATAGGTGGACAGCCACACGCACACACATTTAAAGGTGCATTTACACATGATACTGGGAGAAGGTTGATAGTTACACATGTGTGCAAAGTCCTGGTATGCACGCACACATTGAGATTTGAGACCTCCATTACAGCCAGGGACAGACACACAGACACACACACAGAGGATGAATGACAGGGTCAGGCAGCTTTGTGTGCACTTGATGTGGGAAAGTTGTTTCTTCCAGTTCAGATCCTCCACATAAGGTCGGACTAGACCAGCAGTGAGGAGCTGTTACTCTCCCTGCTCCCTCTGGACTCTCTGTCTGTCTCTCTCTGCCACTGTCTGAGTCTCTCTCTTGCTCTTATTCTCTGAAACACCTCATGCATGCACTCCCTCCCCCCTTTACCTGTATTTCAAACTCACTCTATCATCTCCCCACACACACACTGTACACTATAAATGTATGCTTGCATTGATGTTATTCCATATGCTTCACTGGTGCTCACATTGATTTCGCTCCCTGCTTGACTAATGCTAGTGTGCAGAACCAATCAAGTGTGTTGGCTGCGGAGAAGCTCAAGGATAGAGTAGAGCATAGGCATACGAAGCTGCACCTTTAATTTGTGGTTATGTTAAATCTGAATGATCAGTGACTGGAATTCAAACAGTTCACTGAATATAATACAAAATAAGACATGAGCCAGGATACAGGATGTCCTGCCGCACAGGCCGTATAGTTGTACCCAGTCACACCAGATAGTGGCAATGAAAAAAAGTAGAAGTAAAAGTACATCAAGGGAGGTCATGTTCATAGGTGGTTATGGCTGATGCTGTGAGGAGGAAAGCTGCTTTCATTTGGCAGTTCAGGGTTTATTAAAACTATAAAGTGAGGCAACATTAAAAAAAAAAATCAAAAAAAAGTTGAACCACAATCCACTGATTGCAGAAAACACATGCGTTCACAATACTCATGCATTTAGTTTGGAGGTGTTGGCCCAGTCTCCATGTCCCTGCACAGTATCGTCAGTATGTGTTCGTAAAGCTTCACTCTGTTCTCATCTTTGATATCTACACACATGCAAAGATGCGAGTTAAGGGGAACATTTGCTGTAGTTTGGGTTATTTGACATGAGATTGTGTGAGGTAGTCATGCATAGTCAGTGTATTACCTGCAGTAAACCAGGATCAACGTGCTGCCAGTTTAGAGAAGCAGCCGGAAGCACTGGCACAAAGGCTGTGTGATGTGCTGCTGTGGACGGGGCCAGCAGGAAAAAAAGCAAAAAGAAAAACATGTTTTCAACACTTTTAAAAGATGCCCACAGAAACAGTCCAATATTCTTTTATCTGTACGCCTCATTGAGAATATTTGCAGCACAGGTAATACACTGACTATATCAAATAACCTCAACTATCACTTTGAATCTGTGTAAAGGTGCTGAATAAACGGAGCAATGAGATGCTATCAAGTGAAGCTGACGTTATTTTCACATAGATTTTGAAGGAAGGGTTGGTAAGAGTCATGCACATCCCAAACCACCTCTCAGGAGCTGCACAAAAAGGAAACATCAACCTGCGAAGTGAATGGGAGTCTGCTCTCTGCTGTTGGTGCCACTTAGTTGTGGAAGCTGTCTGCGAGCCTGAAATGTACAATTCTCCCCAGTTTATTGAATAAAATTGCATTTTGGCAGCATCAGTGCAGTAAGGACACACTTCTCCTCACTGCTCCCCCATCTCTCCATTTCCACTCTCAGCCTCTTTCCCCCAGTTGTGTGTCAAACGCTGATGGCTGCCGCAGATGATGGCGTCAGCGCGTGCGTGATAGTCCTTTGCGAGGCGCGACACAGATCAACTGTGCCGCAGGTCACGCGTTTGCCCCCCCCCCCCAGCCACAAAATAGGACACTTGCCTGCACGCATGCATGTGTAGCGTGGCACACGTGCAAACGCACAGAGACGTACATGCCTTCAAACACCAGTGGGGAAGCCCTTGTTTATCAGTTTCTCCAGTCCCTGTCAGTGTTGTTACATCTGCTCACATTGCAGTTCAGTTATGATTTGGCTGTTGCTGTGTCATTCACACATCCATACACAAACACAAACATCTATTGCAAAGGAAATCCTTGGAGGCAAAACTCATCACAGCTCCTTAGAATAATGACGTACAGTGTGTTAAGACTCGTGGTGGCAGGTTGCATTTGCTACCTCCACTTTTAAATGGGGAAAAAATATGCTAGATGTATACATTGACGTGCAAATTTTTTGGCAACAGACAGCTTTCGAAGGGCTGTGAGGGGAAAAAAAAAAAAGAAGAAAAGTGCAGTTGTCAGTGCTTGAGCTGCGGATGCCTCTGAGTTTGGTCCCACTGGCAGTGTTGTCGACTTTCCTCTACCCTCATCTGCCGAACGCACAGCGTCACCTCAGGGATGCTCTCACAAAGAGAGTGCCTAATGAATGTGGAAAATGAGAATACCAGTTTGATGAACTCTGTTACTCAATTAGTGCAATTAATTTTCCTGTGGCGCCGCTGAGTAAAATTGAGGCATGGATGATTGAGCCAATGTTTCGCTATCTTATTTTATTTTTAGGCAACTGGCGGCGTACATACCGTATGCATTTCCCAATGTGTGTGTGTATGTCATAGAGATGGCAAGGTAGAGAGATTTTTTAATTATTATTATTTATTTTTTTATGGGGGTGGTTTTCATTTTGTTTGTGAACAGAAAGACAAATTGTGTTCCTGCTTGTTCACTGCACAAGACTAGTTTTCACCTTATCTCCCCTAAGCTAATACTATTCACGTCTGATTTAGCCTGAACTGAATTACAAACTCATATGCACTGGAGAGATGTGGAGTCTCTGTGAAAGGCTGATTCACTCTGACATTCTAAAATTGAAGTGATGTGAATGAATGGAATGGAATAAAACCTATTTATTATGATCCAAGGAGAATTTGTGTTGAAGAAGATAAAAATAACAGCACCTTCACTGTGTGGGCTTTAGAGTAATGGTTACAGCCTTTGAAAAGTCAGTGCATTCATATTCATGGTCAAGGAATCAGCCTGGTATTTTCCTCCATAGCTTACGTTAAAGGAGAATGAAGTGGTCGCCATTAATGCCTTTATCCCACATTTCTCTCAAAGTGATGCTTCAGGTATCTCATTTAATTGTGCACCTTCTCATGGAATTAGAAATGATTTTTCTTCCAATATGTATCAGACCACATAGTATGAAAGAAAAGAGTTCCCTTTACTCTCAATTAAATTCAATAATGTACATTGTAGAGAGCTGGCGCACTCCACACATAGCTCTGAAGCTAGTGTGTAAAAGCTAACTGAGTCATTTGCCACTACATCTTGTAGAGTTTTATTTTTGCCAATACAATAATTTGCTGGTGTCCCAGATTTATCTGAGATGGCAGCAGACTAGCAATGAAGACGAGCGCTCAGAACTCAAAACTATCACTGAATTCAAGCTATTGTTAAGGGGCTAATTTGATAACCAGTCAGAAAAACGTCACCTAAATGTTAAGTTCAAAGCAGGGAAATAAGTGTCTTCTTCCGTGTGAATTCTTGCACCACTACTGTTGGTTACTTGCAAACGTAGCATGGCTGCTAAATTTACACTAAATAGCTATTATAAAATTAACCAATTTGATAACTTGTAAGTCCATAACCAACTATTGAATGTTAAGTTAAAAGCAGGAAAAGAAATACCTTTGTGTATGCTTGTACCCCTACTGTCGGTTACTAAGATACTTAGCATGGTGGCTAATTTCAAGGTAACAAGCTATTTTAAAGTTAGTCTATTTGATGTGTAGTAGTAGTAAGTCCAATGTATCACCTATCAAATGTCAAGTTAATACAGGGAAATAAATGTCTTATTATTACCGACAGTGAACCCACACACACACACAAACACACACACTTTGAGGCGTCAAGCCGCCCTCTCAGACCTGTTACCATGCAACCACGTCAAAGTGCCTGGCATAAGAGGGCCAACAGGCGGGCACCCGGCATGCCCGCAGATGGTTGGGCGGTCAGAACAGGCTGTGAGAATGGTACCCCCCTCTGTTCACACACACAGACACACACACGAACACGAACACACATGCACAGAGCTGTCGACTGTTGTTTGTGTGCTAACAGCCAGGCAAGCTCAACTCCCACTCTCTCGCTCTCCGACAGGCTAATTATTGTGACTCGTGTTGTAGCTGTTGGAAGACGTTGTTCTCTGGTCACTGAGTTGTTCCACAGGTACAACATCGGATGTCAGGTTGTCTCATTATGGCCTTTTTTTTCCCCCCACAAGGTACCTATCATTGGACAGGATTTCATATTAATTAATTGAAAGTATACTCCACACGGAGAGAGTTAAAGAAAGACATTTCTACATCTCGACTATCACAAATTACCGAACCCCCTTGTGAGACATCTGTCACTTTATCTATTGACCCGCAGCTGTGGCGCCTTCGCTTGGTGGTTAGTGTCAAATATGAAAATGTATTTTGTGGAATTTGCTCTAAACTCATCCAGTGGTATGTGAGGAACTGAATGGAGAAGATGAATGAACCGAGATTGTGTAATGACACGACGACTTAATGACACTTGTTTTATTTCTCATCGATCAGTGTTATACGAGCAGATCCCCCCCCCCCCCCCCTCCTCTCACTCAAGTGGCGTTAACCATCTGCCTGGAAGCGGCTTAAAACAAACGGCTTTGAGTGACAGGTGGATGCTTTGCTGCGCCAGTGTGGCCGCGGTTGGCAGGCAGCGGTGACAGTCGTCCTGCTGCCGCACAAGCTGCTCCTACTGGTGGAACTATAGGCGAGTCCAGGCTGATCTCTCCTCCATGTCCTTTTACGCTCTCTATCCATCCATCCATCCATCCATCCCTTTTTTTCCCTCTCCTCTTGGCCTTCCTCCTGGAGCCTGTATCTTTAATCTGTCTTTTCATATGCAATCCCTCTTTCCAATTTATTATAATCATACCTCTTTTCTTCCTTTATTTACAGTCACTCCGCAACTCCTCCTCTTTCATCTGTGCCACCTTATAAGAAGTAACACCTGTCTTATTGCCTTCAGTGTCTAATCACACCCATATTCATAATTTTGCCCAAAATTTAATGTATCTGAATGGAGTCACTTGTGTTTTTTAGGTTGACTTCAACTTTAACTTACTTTCAATTACTTGCAAACTGTCTTATTGGTTTTGTGCAAGGGTTTGCCATGATACCAGAATAGGGTGCAATACAGAGCAGTGTGTTCACATCTTCCAGCTTTTTAAGGGAGCGATTATTAAACTTGGGTTTTATTTTTTTTAAATCTTTATTAGGTAAGAGGTGTAAAGGGAAAAGAGGGTTCGGCGTGGGAGTTGCCCTAACCACTTGGCTCATGGGTGGCCTCAAACTTGGGTTTAATTTTGAAAGGATTGAGCATCATTCCTGTTGATTTTAACAACATTTTACTTGAATTTTATTCCATTTTCAATCGTTGCTGCAATACCACATGACCGAAAGTGTGTGGAAGCCCAAACATTGCACCAACATGTGAGAACTGAACATCCTTCCAAAACTGTGGGAATGATATAACAACCTCCACTCATCCGTGGAACGCTTTCCACCGAATATGGGACACTGGCTGCAGGGATTTGATCCCATTCAACCACATGAGTGAAGCTAGGCACTGATGTTGGTTCCCTTTTAATTGGAACTAAGAGACCTATCCCAGACTATTGGGGAAGAAAAAAACAACCTCAGAGAGTTCAACAGGTCAACTTCAAACCCAGAGGTATAATTTGCAAACTTATTTGAAGTGGAGAAGCTTTGACCTCATGTTCACTGTAGCTGAATTTTTCTGTTTGACTTTGACTTTGACCTCAAAGTCTAGGTGAAGTTGGTTAAACTTTGAGCTTCATAACAACCTGGGCCGCGATCTCGCCCTTGAAGTCCCTGCTACACTTTTAGCACCAGACTTGCTCACCAGTACACGCAGAATCTTAGCGCCACCCACGGCGGTATGGAAAGGCGCGATATGTCCACATGTTGCTATGTTGTGGTTGCTCCGGGCAGTGAATGTGCCAGAAAATTTCAACTGAACTCATTTACAGCTCCTCTCTTGCAGCAGCTAATGCAATAAAGGTCTAATTATATTAGAGACAGTTTCAGCCTCGTTGCTATGTAGCTGTTGCCTGTTTTGTTGTTTGCCATTAAATATTTAACCATTATTGGTAATTTTCATTTTAATGGTCATTAAATCATGTTGTGCATCAAGAGCATGCACATCCTTGTGTGTGTGTGTGCGTGTGTGTGCATCTATAGTTTTTGTAGTGTTGATTGCCAACATTGAGATTAATGCCGCAGGTGCCTTTTTTTCCCTCCCCGTTCCTTCACTGCCCCAGCTCCTTTTGGCAACCCATCCATTCTCTCTCTCTCTGTGTGTGTGTGTGTGTGTGTGTGTGTGTGTGTGTGTGTGTGTGTGTGCGCACTCAAGAGGCCTTCAGGTCCTGTGCTTTATAGGTCTTGGCTTATCTATGTGATTTACAGTCCGGCACTGAGAGCAAGAGAGTGGCAGACAAGGCACGCCATCGATCGACAGCCACCACACAGGGGAGGAGATGTGTATCTGTGTGTGTGCGTGTGCGTGTGTGTGCGTGCATGCGTGTGTGTTTGTGTGTGTTTGTGTCAGACAGAATATTACATTAGGGCAAACTTGGCTTCTGTTGCTCAGACTGTGTCCTAATTGTCGGCCTGGAAAACAGATGGCAAAGAATGCTACGTCTCCTCTTGGTTCCCTGGTTGTCCCTGAACCCCCCCCCCCCCCCACACACACACACACACACACAGATACAAACTTTCTTATGTATGTTACAATTTCTACTGTTTCCCACTAGAAATAATTTATGTTATGCAAAGTTATTGCATTGGACCCTTGTTTTTGGATTTAGACTGTCTCAATATGTTGTCCTGATTTTGTTTGTTTGTGTAAGTGTGTGTTTTCTCCGTGTATGTGTGTGAGACTGAAGATCTGTTGAGGGACATGGCACCCGTGGGTGGTGTGCATCGCTGCACCTCCACATCACTGTAACGCCACAGGGTAGCAGCTTAACGCCCCAACCGACGCATACAGTATCTCTCCCTCTGCCATAGACACACACACATGCACACACACACAAAAATAAACACTTGTTGTCAGGAACCCTGCAGATCTTATACCACATCTTTCTTGGAAGCTTATTCGCTAAGAGAGGTCTTTTGTCTGTCCTATACAGGAGGGAGCACTTAATACCCACATACACAACACACAAACATATACTCTAAAAACACACAAACAGCACAAGGTGGTGATTAAGATTTCTTTTCTTTGTAATGTTTGTTTTTTAAAAAACATTTTCATATGTAATCAACTCCTCTACTTAAAGGTTGGAACGATTGTTGTGTATTTAAGACTAGACAAAAATGGCTATGCTCCTTTATCAGGGCAGACTGGAGGCTCCAGTGACTCGCTATCGGAAAGTGGCAAGGCTAGCTGGTTAGCGTGCTAACTTTAAAAGAGAGTTAAGAGAGCTCACATTAGTGTTGCTTTTATCACCACTGAAGACAGCTCTTGGTGAGGAAAGGGATGAACTCACAATGTTTCCTAGGTATTTTGAGCAAAACTTGCAAATAGCTCCTTTAAATAAAAGTAGCAATACTATAATACAAAAATACTTCATTGCAAATAAAGCTTCTGGATTAAACATGTAACTTAATCAATATTATGCAATTTTATATATGGATTTTTTTTTTTAAATATCAAAAGAAATGCTCACAATTCACCAAATGTTTGTGCTATATTATTATATTTGTCTAATAGCCACTGCATCTGAAGCATGCCCTTTATGTGCGGCCATTCATTTCTGCATCCTTTTGTGCAGCATAAGTGTGTTTCAAAGCTGCAACCCAGGCATTCAGAGTGTGGTTTGCTCCATCTTGTGTTTTGACATCTTTTTTTCCTATGTCAGCTTCCTCATCTTCATCACCTTTCTGACTCCTCAGTTATTTTCTCTGGCAAAGATGGACTCTACCGTCTGCCCCACTGTTTGCATGAACCCACATGTACACTCTGACTGACAGCGAATGGTTGTGTTGGGCTAGGTGGCAGTCCTTGCTGTACTTGGAGGTGCATTGAATGAGTAGGTGAATTGATTTAGCTATTTACACAACATAAATTAACTTGGTGAGAGACTGCCTTTGTCAAGTCAAGTGCAGAGCAGATTTAGTGTCAGAGGGTCAAACAACCAGATTAACAGACACTGTATGGGATATAAAGTGTGTGAGTGTGTGTGCATTTGGTTCATGCAGAGGAAAAATATTATAATACTATTAAGATTTCTACAGTTTTATGTGAATATACACAGGATTGTGGTGTGTTTTGTGCCAGTGCCATTTACAATTTCACTGAGGTTGTAAAGACCTTTTTTTAATTTTACTTGTCTGTGTGCATTTGTGCTCTTGATTATGAGTGTGTGTATGCTTGTGCTTGTGTGTGTGTGTTTTGGCAGCCTACCACTGCCTTTAGTTCGAGGAGTGTTTCATTCAGAGCCAGATGAAATCCCTCCTGCCTCTACGGCAGTGATCAGACACTGGATCGTGCGGTTGTCGCCGCAGGCTAACACTGCACACAGACACAGGTGGATTTTACTGTGTGTGTGTGTGTGTGTGTGTGTAGTCAGTAATATGGCTGAGGAGCTCATTACACATCAGCAATTCCCTTTTCCTTCATGAGCATTGTCTTCTCTCAGAGAAAAAGTATGTGCAAAGGACAGAAATACAAAAATAGGCAGATAATAATATCTCATGAGTTTGCATCTTTCAGGAAACAACAGAGGAGCTAAAATGTAATTTGTCTTGTGTATATTTAGATACAAAGATGTTTTTCATGATCTGCACAGAGAAGGGCGTTATGAGTAACTGCTGGTCAAAGAGACCCGCAGTTGAGCAGATGCTCACAACCTCCCAAGTCTCATGTTAAGGAGTTTCAGATGAAAAACTGTAACTGAAACAGACTAATTAACATTACGTTTAAAGTCAGAAGTGGTTCACGAGAAAACAACACCTGCTGTTGGTTCGAAAATGTTTGTAGCTTGCTGCTTTGTGGAGAACGGCAGCTGTCAGCTAGAAGTGTAGAATTAGTGGATTTAGCTATTTTGGAGTTTTTGGAACAACTACCATTATACAGTGGGATATAGTACCCTTGATTTAAATCACACGTATGATACCAGAAGCTAATATACTCAAACACCTAAAACGTGTGAGACAAAGTGCGGCAGGAATGTGCATGTTTGAATATTTTGGTTGATCTAAATTTGCATAATTACACTACAGCACCTATGAGCATATGCTTGTGAGCATATGTGTCTGACCTAATATGCAAAGAGCAAACTGGTCATTTTTTTTGCTTATTAGTTTGTTTATCAGCTTTCAAGACCTTCTACCTGCAATTACACACTCCACCATCATGCATCATGCAGAGGAGGGTGTGTACTTGTGGATAGACCTCTGCTTTTGGCTGTGACAGATGTATGTGTGTGTGTGTGTGTGTATGTGTGTATATGTGTGAGTGGCCCACAAGTAATGGCCAGTGGCAGGTAGAGAGGTGATGGATTGCCTGATTAGTGGTCTGGCTGGGCTCTCTTCACAGATGGGCTGTTAGATGTAGGCATCTGGCCCTGACATACTCACACACACACGCAAATTCACTCACACACACACAGATATATTGTACATGTACACACACAGGCCCCCATACCGCTGCATGTATACTCTTCAGAGACATGGATGCTCAGATTAAAACTTTTCTCTTCTTTCACCATCTGTCTCTTGTTTTCACCTCTTTCCTACATCTCTCTCTCTCGTCCTCCCTCTGTCCTTCTCTCTCTCCCTGTGTTTTGTGTCCCCATGCTTTGCTCGTTAGTCAGTGTAATTACCGGGGAAGGGGAACAGATTAGGGCGTTTACGCGCCAGGATGTTTACATGCGCGGACACACATGCTGCCCATATCACTGTGCAAGGGATTAAACATGCACACACACACACACACACACACACACACACACACACACACACACACACACACACACACACACACACACACACACACAGTGGATAAAACACACCAGTGCAGCACAGACTGTGCATAAATATCCATGACTCATGAAAAGCATCACTCAAACAAACATGGGCTTCATCTTAAACATGCAAACACATGGAGAGGAACACTGATGTACACACACTAATACATACATATAGACTCACTGATGGAAAACTGCACCTGTGTGTGTGTGTTTGTGTTTGTGTACACATGCTGTGAGAAATTGAGTGGGTTTATGGGGATATGTGTTTGCAAGAGGAAAACATACATTTACACACATGTCATTTTAACACCGTTGAGTTTGTATGCATTTGTAATTAGCCTGTATTGAACCAGTAAAGTCTCACACAGCAACGATCAGTCAACACAAAATACACCACAAGTTGTTGCAATACTATCAGTGGACACTTTATGCTTAGCTAAGCTAGTTGTCTTCTGGCCAAGGCCTTCATATTTAATGTACAGCTAACTCTCAGCAAGAACGCTAAAAAATATTGAAGTGAAATATCTAAATAGCAATTTCTTTGATCAAGTCACTGTAAAGCCATCAGTAAAAGCTAATTTAAAGTTTCAGCCGACACCTCACACATCTCATGCTTTGCCGTCTTGCGTGATTTCCTGCATGGCCGCCACGTAATTTGACTTCATATGTGTCTCCGTGTCAAAGCGGCAGGTGCTCGCCCAGTGAGCTGAACTGCTGACGTGACACTGATGGAGCCTCTTTCACTGTGTTCAGTAAATTTCCCAGCATGGCTTGAGACAGCCAGGGCCCCCAGGGAGGGCTCAACCAATCTCACGGGGGATTTTACAATGTGGATCCCAGCGTTTGATAGGCTCCCTAGCGTCTCTGTCAGGCGTGATGATAATGTCATGTGTCGTATGCTTATTCGGGCTCAAAGTAATATCATTTGTAGCGTTTTCCTCTCTGCCTTCAGCCCTCGCTCCATAAAGCTAATCAGAGTGCTTGGCTTCGAATCGGGAAGGGCAAAGAGGGGAGAGAGGGAGGAGGTAGAGGGGAGTTAGCAGGGGCTAATGGCATTTTAAGGGTGGGGAACCACTCCCATTACTTATTATAATGAAAAGCTAATGCATACACCTTCATCCTCAAGGCACATGTGCATGCATGAGTGTTTGTAGCATTATCATTTAGCTGCACGCATATTTCTACAGATACATAGATAGATAGATAGATAGATATTTCAAACTTGGAGCAGTTAAAGAGACATCTCAAGCCTTTGAGTGTGTCAGTGTTTCCTCCGGGTGATATCATCCAGAGGACACCGAGCCCTCATTGAGTTAATTAAACCACTGCGAAAAGATGTAAAAGAAGAAAGTCTGAGACCCATCGAGCGATGGTGCTGTAAAAATGCAGTTTTCAAGTTATGAAGTTGTTTCATGCGCTGAAAGGGGTTTCATAGGAATTCAAATAAAAAAAATTGTAACAAGCCAGACATCTAATAAACCGAAGAGCTTGTCAGAAACCCAAACGGGGGAGTCATTACACCCAAGGTAAGGACAAAACCGTAATAAATGGAATTGTGATTTAAAGGCACTTGGCCTTGCAAGAGTCAACTTTTTTTTCTCAGTGTTAGTTTGACAGCCAAATACAAATCTTGGTACTGTCATTCTGTCAGACTAGATGTTTTATTTATGTATTTATTTATTTGGTTTTATCTTGATGATAGATCCAGATAAAGTGCCCTAGTTTGGAATGAAACTATTCCAAAGTTATTGCACATGTAAAGCAAATGCAATGACAGGCTTACAAGCCCATAAAAGCTTGTATAATTTCATAAATCCTCCCCACATGCACAAATACACACGCTCCCAACAACTCCTTCCTCTTGACTCGCAGAGTTGAGCAGACAGGTTTTGTGTAAACAATGCGTTGAAAGTGGGTGAAGTGTCCAGAGAGATGAAGGAGCGCTGTGACTCCTCTTCATCTGCCTGTCAGCGTTCTCCTCTTTGCCAAATAATACATCTGTGTCGCTTGGTGTCTGTCTTCATGTTCTCCCACTAATCTTCTTCTGTTGTGCTGTGTGTGTGAAGTGAAGTCAGCGCAGTGTAGTGCGCAGACATCTTACATTTAATTAACTTTCTCTTTCTCTCTTAAATGGCTTTTAGACTCAGCTGTTTCATTTCACATCATATAAAAATACTCCAACAGTGACATTCTTGTCTGGCATTAAGATAGTATATAGATGAGGACTTGACACTAAAGCAGTCTGTTTTGTCTCTACATTGGGTCTTTATTAGGGAAAGAAACTGACATTGCGATGCTTTTAAGAATGAAACACACAGGAGTTTTTCTATGAAGTCATGGAGAATGAGAACCCTGCAGGTTTTCCTTTTGTATCAAGCGGAAAGAAAGTTGTAGCATGATTTCACGATGAAACGATATATTGTGAGTCTTTCATGATGCGACAGCGATTGCCGTCTACGTGGGAAAGTGAGGCAGACGTGACAGATGCTGTAGGTTTTCGTCGGTTTCGTGGCGTTATTGGACTGTGTGCTATAAAAGATCTTTGTGTGTATGTGGAAGCAGATGATGACATGTTCTGAAGATATACTGTGACGCCCCCCCCGACCAACCCTACCCTCCACCTTGTTTGTCATCTCAAGGTCAGGAACTACACCATGCTGAAAGAGAAAGGATGGGTGGTCTTTACACACTTGGCAGAACACACCTACTCCCCTTTCCCACTCGTTCTCCCTTCGCCCCTTCCTCTTATTTCCCCCCCTCTCACCCTTCTACTCCTCTTTTTACCCCTCCCTCTCTTCTCTGCCCTCTTTCTATATTGTATCTATATTCCTGATCTGATCTGATCTGGGCTATAAATTCTGTTTTCATTTTAAAAGCGCGTGCTCACCACTTGATTCAAGTATAAGGTACAATTATATTTGCTTTTCTGCTTTATAAATGCACAAGCAATCTTTGCCCATTGCCCGAGAGGGAAAAAGGAAACTGCTTTTATTTTGAAGAATTCAGCACCCGTCAAATTAAGCGTATATGCAATTTAGCCGACTACTTTGCACATTGAATCTGTCAGTTAATGTTGGAGTTTATGTAGGGAATCAGTCATTCTTGGTGAGAGCAGTTTCAGGAAAAGAGTAGTGTCCAATTTGTCTCCTTCGAAGGCAGATTCATGCTTTGTCTGGGTGAGTAATGTATTCAGAACTGTGAAGCACTTGTGTCTGGATAGATAACTAGCCAAATGCAGCATATTGTGCTGCTAATCAATACCCAGGAAGGTGTCATGTCAGTTGTTTTTGATTGCAAGGAAGCAAGCTCAGGAGAAAGCTTTATTTATGTAGCTGGGCAGTACAGAAAGCATGCACCAGTGAAATAAATGTCTGCCAGTCACTATTAGGCATATTTCATTCTGGGAACACAATGGGCAAGCAAAGCTGGACTGATCAGAGAAAGAGAAAGTTGGCAGGCACAGAAGAAAGGATGGCACAACAGAGAGCAGATGGTTGGAAAGTAAAGGTAGGAAAATGAAAGATCTATGAGGCAGGTGAGGGGATCTGTGCAGCCATGGATTGATATGTCCACTAATCCCCCACAGTGTTGACAGGTGGGTCCAGTCATCCCTACTGTGCGGCTTTGCCAGGCGAGGCCCTCGGCCCTAGCCGTGCCAGGCTTCAGCTGTGGGCACAGGGTCCAGAGAGTCTGCCTGGTGTACCTCTTTACAGAGGGAGAACAATGTTTACTGGTCAGGGCCCCCCAGCAAAAGGTTATTTTTTGGACATGACTTGAGGGCACATTCAAAATCTGCCAAACAGATGGCTGGAAAATGGCTGTGTGCACACAAGGCTCAAATATAGAAGATGTTTCATTTTAATGTATTCAGCTTGAATTGTAATTGGATTTTCTTCCAACAAGAGGAGGCTACCTCTTGGGATGGAGGGTTAGCTGAGCCATCGCTCTGGCACATTTCATCATCATGCTCAACATGATTTGATGAGTTGCTTTCCAGACTCACATGTTCATCACGACGCGTCTGGTTTACAGTCTGCATTTTGATTCATCGCAGAGGTGTTGGATGGGGTTGAGGTCAGGTCTCGGTGCAGGAGAGACGATTTCTTCTACATCAAACTGGGTAAATCCATCCTTTATGGTTTCATGCATTGTCATGTTAGAGCTGAAAGGCATGTTCCCCACCACTTCGGAGAAATCTATTGTCTAAAAAAATCATATAGGAGTTCCCTTAATTGGATTAAGTGGACCTGGCCCAAACCATAAAGAACAGTCATGCTAATTGCTAATAGCCCAAATGAACCTCAGCAGAGAGTTACATTCCCACCATGGAGACATGTTTCCCATCCCATCATCCAGAAATGTCCCACCATGGATAAATGTGTCACTTGCTGTGGTTTATTTTGCCACTTTGCCACAAAAAAAAACACTTTGTCTTTCTGTGGGCTTAACTGTTCCTCTCAGACAGCGGCTGGGGCCTCTGTGAGTCCCTGAGTATCATGGCCCGGCCTTGATCTTGTTTACTTAGTATTCCAACCTGATCCCAAAAACAAGGAGGAGGAACAAGGAAGTGCAAAAAAAATAGGAGGAGAAGAAGACTGAGAGGAAGAAGACGAAGAAGGCGACGGTGGCTACCTCACCCTTTGCAACCTCTCCACTGTGCTCGACGACACTCGAAAGAACTTCCATCCTCTGGTAACTTTTCAAAGCTGCCAGTAATGGTCTTTGAAGCCACCATCAAAAACGAGTTTTTTTTATCCTCCTCTTTTTCTTTTTCTTTTTTTTTTTTATGTCAGGCCGAATGCTCTGAGGGCTTGGATGACTTTTCGTCTGTGGGTTGTATGTGCAAGAGGAAGAAAGAGGGAAACATAAAGAGACCGAGGGGTCCGCCTGCCAAAAAAGAGCGGAAGTGTGTTTTTGTTTACTTTCCTCTGCACCTTTAGAGTTTTATCCTTCCACTATTTTGTTCATTCTTTCCCGTCTAATTAAGTTTTCAGGTCTGACATAAATGCTGTCTTTTTTTCTTTTTTACTAACTTTGCTCCATCTTTTTAGCGTTCTCTTCCACGCTTGTTTGTATTTTTGAGCCCTATTCAATAAAAGACAGGGCTAACAGCGAGAGAAAGAGTCTCCAAGCCAAGAAATGTCAATCGTATTCATAAATGAAATCTGAATGTAATGGAATTGCTACATCTGAAGTTATTAATGGTTTATTGGTTTATTGGACGCGTTTAACCAATCAAAGTTTAGTTGGCAGGAATAAGAATGAAATCGCCACCTTCCTGCATATAGTGATGGTTGAAGATGGATGATAGACCCTGTGTTATCACAGGCCCTTCAACTATCACTGCTTAATCTCCAGCAGCCGTATGACATCATTTCCCGCTGACTTTCAAGCAAAAAGTCACTCTTTTGTTCAGGCAAATAGACTCGTCTGTACCTGTAGCCTCGGTCTATTTCTCGAATCGCTTCCCTTTTGCGTCACTAAACTTTGGTCTCGGTTTTGATCTTGATGAACTCAGGCAAATCCCGCCACTGAAATGTGTCTCATAGGCTCCTCTTCAGTTGCAGAATGCAGCTGGAAGGCAGTCACACTGTTTATTGTGCAATTAGCTGCTGCCTTGGTAAATCACACGCTAATTTGATGCTCCTCTCAATTTGCATCAGTCTGCGTGTCAATCTGCATGTCCTAAATCTGGTCTGGTAGGTTTTTTGTTTGTTTGTTTTTTTTAAGTCGGGGAAACTCTCTGGCCCCACTGGGTGTGATGCATTTTACATGCGGTTCTTTTTTTGGAGAAACAGAAGCAGATTTGGATGAGCCTATATCAAAAAATATAACTACCACAACAGAGAATCAAGAGAAAGAGCCGATGTAGTCATCTCTGAAAGTGCGGAACGATACACCACAGTAGCAAAATTCGCTCAAGATCTTGTCAAAATCAAATATCCATTTGACAGTTTGAGGAAAACATGACTTCTCTCTTTTTCACTCCAAAGGTCACGGAGTGAAAGAGCATGTATCTGCCTCAGATATGTTTTCAGTATCAGTTGCGGCCTGTCCTCAGCTCACCCCGCTGCACATCACAGTCTGAGCGCCTAGCCCAGGCTCGGTGATGCTTCGCTGGGTGGGTGACTTCTAATATGATCGCCTGTGTGTTTGACTGAGTGCCAGGGTTTGCCTTTCTTTGTGTGTGTGTGTGAAGGTGATTTCGTCAGAATAAAAGCACTTTGTCACAGCTCTTAAGTGGATATTTCCAGAGAGTTTGCTCTTCTGTAACAGTGGCCTTTGTGCCCTTATTCTCAATTAAAGCTGGCTGGAAGGATATCTGTTTTTACTCGACTAAAATTTACAGTTCATATCGAAACTTTGACCCCGGCTGCACAATAAACTTTTATTAGAATGAAATTTCTCTCACCAGGAAAATGACAGAAAGTGTTTTTTTTAAGTGACAACTCTCTGCAATCTCTGGCTATGGAGGGCTTACTGAATGAACCCAGTGAGCCACAGTTTCCTTCTTATTACAAACCTATATGTTTGATAATGACCTATACTGCCTATATCAGTGGTTCTCAAAGTCGGGACTGTGGATCCTCAGAGGTTTGTTTTCACCATGATAACACAATGACAGAGTGTGTGACTATTTAGATCATAGGCTTCACAAACTTTGGGTAATGAAAGCAAAAACATAGAGTTAGACCTGTGGTCTAAATTGTGTCAGTTTAGGGGTCCTTGATGGGAAAAGGTTTGAGAACCACTGGTCTATATTGAATCATATAGAACCAAATGGGACACAAACATGGACGATGGCCCCCATTAGTCATTTCATAATCAGTGTTTCTGCTTATCGTGACGTGTTGAAATGTCTGGAAATAGTTTAGCAGGTGAAGAGTTAGTGAAATAACCATGGAAGGAGGTTGATGTTGTATAATTACAGTTATATTTGTATCTTAAAAATTGTGCGGTTTAACCCCTCTTAATAATGCTGCGTTTCTGCATTGCTGCTTTGTTTGATCACCTCGTCTACAACACTGTGATTATCAGATGGCATGTTTTCGCCAACAGAAAGTAATCGCCCGTAGCTGCCACTTACAGCTATTTTTATGATTTGTTTTTTTTTTTTTTTGTTTGTTTGTTTAAGTCAGGAAATTGTTGCTCTGTCATCCCCCAACACCTTTATGTTGATTTATATCCTGGAGGAAGGGATGATCAGAAAGTAGATATCACACGTAAGAGCGTCTGCTGCTGCCCTCGCAGCCCCCGTACCCGTACCCCCTCCCTCCCCCAAGACATGCAGCAAAGAGGCGGAAACAAGCGTAGGAGATTGCACATATTTCTCTTTTGAACTTCACAGGAGTGAGGTGCTTTTCAAAACGCTCCCAGGTGCAGATTTTTCTTAGATGTGAGGAGGAAGGGCAGGGAGTTCAGCGAGAGAGGGAGGGACAGGAGAAGGAGTGAAGGAGGAAGAGATAGAAAAGCGCCGAAAACAAAAGTGCTAGTGAAAGAGAAAGAGATGGAGGAATGTGAGAGAGAGCACAATAGAAAGAGGAGGAATAGATTTGTGTATCCCACTGGGGGTGAAACAGTAAGCCACTTTCTATGTTTTGGAGGAAGTGGATTGATTTTCCCTTGTGTGACCTCTGTCTTACTCGCTGCTTTTGCCAAGTGTGATACAGAAGTCTTTTAACTGGAGGTGGAAATACACCGGCTGCTGCATTTGGAAAGCACAGAAACTGTGTAGAGTCCAAATGTTCTCAGGCGTGGTGCAGAACAAAGTCAGAAAGTTGGGCCTACAGGTGTAGCCTTTGTCTCAGTGCCAGCTTTTTATTACATGCCTACTGAGCCTCATCCCCAAACAGAAAGCTTATGGAAAAACCGAGTCAGAAAATGCAAGGTTTAGCCTGTTATATCTACCCTCTCTTCTGTCTGTATCTCTTATCAAACCAAAATGTCAGACAGATAAAGAAAAATGACCTAATATAAGCCAGTGAGATCCATATTAACTCTTCCTAAACCTGACTTGATCCTGGTCTTTATGTCCTCTGTGTCTCAAATTATCCATCAATATGTCTGCCTCAATAAACATTGTATATTAATGTGTTTCTAGCTGAGAATATTCCAGAGAATATAACCAGGGATATTGCAAATGAGTAATGTGAATGATTAAGTTGGCTTCATGATGGATTATATACATGTAGAATCTGCGTTTGCCTTGATAGGAACGCATTTTGTTCAAATTCTGAAGGTTTTAAGGATGATAACATACTACAGGACAGTAAAGTTAGGACGAAGAAAGTATGGAACAGCCTCATAACTAATAATTAACAAATAACAAACAAATTTCTACTTTTACTCCAATCACTATTCTCAGATTAACTAAGTGGGTGTTAATGACCTAATAGGGGTTAAAGGCCAACTGTTAGAATAGAAATAATAAAAAGCATCATAACCCACAGTGGCTGTCGCCATCTTGGTTTCTTTGAAACCAGAAGAAACCATATTTGGAGGAGTGAGGGGTGGATCTGACCTGCTCTGTATATGTCAATCACACAGTAGCAACACCCTAATGCATACCCTGCTTTATGGTCTGTTTTCCTTTAAATGGGACCATAATTCAAAAAATGTTGTATTGAAGAAGACTTGAAACTAGAGACTGAGACCATAAACTCATTAGGAAAACGTTTACTGAGGTGATAAATCAAGTTTGGGCCATTTTCCCATAGACTTCAATACAATCTGACTTCATAGGAGATACGTTTGGTGAAAGCTTGATGTACAAAATGCAGTGTTTTGGCAAAAATATCTCTTATTTGTTATTCAACGGAGGTCCGCCTTTTAATTTGTGTCACTTTCCTCCTCAGCTCGTTTCCCTCAGTGAAGAAATTCTGTACGTTCTCGAACCTCCTTCAACAGGTCAACTCCGCACGCCGGATCAGTGAAACATAAAATTGAAGACTCTTAGCCTTTTGACATCTCCTCACAGGGCTTCAAAAGTTAATCTGTCCTCTGCTGAATTCAAATTAACTTGACCTTCCCCTTTACAGCCCATGTGTTCCACTGAACCTTTTAAATGGCATTGGGCCGACCAGTGCTGTTTGCCTAAATGATACAAGCCGCACATCCCCGAGGCCTGGATGCAAACACAAATTACCTTTAAGAAAAATGGGGGAGGGGTGAAGGTTGAAACAGGCCTCAGGGCAGCCCCACCACCCCTCCAAAACCAGAAAAAAAAAGAAAAAAAAAAGAAAGGTGACTGAATGCTGTGTCTGAGCTCGGTATAAATCACATAGCTGTAAAACTGGTTCTGTCTACACTGCCCACCCTCATAAATTGGCATCTCCTTGCCACCTTCAGCCCACCACCGGCTTCACACATGCTTTATGACAAGAAGATCAGACCACTAAATGAACGGAGGCGAGGGGGTCGTAAATCGTCCAGGTGAGGACGGCGATACAGTGAGGGGAGGTTGTTTTCGGGCGACTCTCGGCCAAAGACAAAAAGTGAAGTTTGACTCCTGAGATGAAAGCAGACAAAAGATGGAGCCGGGCGGCATAAACCTCCTACTTGTTGCAGTTATCTCGCCGGGCGCACATGTAGGACGTTGCGTCTTCGTGCTGGAGAGTTAACACACCTCGTGTATTTCCTGTAGAATAGATGGATTTGCTTTTCAACCACTAATTTGCATATTAATGAAGAAAAATTGATTCCCCCACCCCCCCAAATACTTTCAACTCCTTTGTTTTAAGATACAGAATCCAAATTAATACTGTCCATATGTTATGTGAAGACAAGTATGTTGACATAGAAGTATTTGCTAATTATACATTAATTTACTTAACTAATGGCATCATTAGCATAAATGGTTGCTGGTGATTCTCCGCGGTGTGTGTGTGCCTGTGGCTTGTGGATGAATACAGACGTGCTCAGATTTCATTTCAGTCGTTTTAATTACGACCTCTCAATTGAAAACACACTGAAATGATATCGATGGCTGTAATTGTCAGATTACGCAGGGATATAATGAAAGATGCTTTCAACGCGAGGCACAGCAGCGTCACAATGGGAGGCTGGCATGAAAATCAAATGCCAGTATTATGAGATAAACTTTAATTCAGCTCCCAAAGGACTCAGTGTTTCATGCTATTGATTTATGTCACAGAGAAGCTTCATATTTTCTATCACCATCTGTATTCCAGTGCTGTTCACAGAGATCAATGCAGCTTAAATTCTCGCACGCGTGTTAAATGGCACTCCTATTATTTTTTGCCTGTGGTTCTCGGGGCTGGATCCAGCTTTGTTGAGGTACAGGAGCAGCTTCACTGCCTTTGTTTTGGAACACACACACGCTGTGTTCCTTTCTGTGCAGAGGAGGAAATTAATTTACCTACAGGGGGCAATTGTGCTCACGCAAACTGTTTTGAGAAGCCATTTTTCATTCTTTATGGGGCCATTTAATCAGAATCCCTGTTTGAAAATAGACAAACTCCTGCATTAATTTTAGAATTATGACAGTGTGGTGCGCGAAAAGCTGCTCTTTTCAGCTCCGCGGCCTTGTGTTCAGGGTCAGCTCCGCGGCCACATAGGCAGTTTTGGGGGCCGTTTTTTTTTTTTTTTTTTTTCACCGCTCAGGCTGGATGGAAGATGGAAGAACGGTTGCAGCAGCTCGTCTCATGAAGTATGTCAGGGTTTTCCAGTAGCCTTTAAAATCTTTGAAACGTCCTCAAAAAGTTTTTTTTTTTGCAAAAAGTAACTGAATGGCAGTGATTGGCCTTTTTTTCACAGATCCCAGAATGAACCACAAGACTATGTTTGTTATAAACAAAGTGCTTGGGTCTTACTCATCCATTATATCTCTGGCCGCCTTTGAAAACTGAATTAATCTTAGTGCATTTGGCTGCCGACATTCCTCTGCTAGTTTATTTTGAACGCTAACATTCTGCTCTGATGTGCATCATCTTAGTTGTTTAGTGGTTCATGTTGCTTTCATGCTTCATGGTGCAAAACCAAGGAAACAACCTTGTTGTTTTCTTTATTCTTTTTGTAGAGGAGTGGCAAATACTTTGGGAATTCAAGCTGCATGTGTTTGTGTGTGTATGTGTGTGTGTCTGTGTGTGTGTTTGTTTGTTTTCATACCTGCTCAGGCACACATGCCTTTAGATGAGTGTGTGTGTGTGTCTTCATGCACATACTGACCTGACCAGTTGATCCTTGTGGTTAATGGATGGAATATCCTGAGATTTGCTGCACTCCCAGGGGACAGAGGCATCAATAGGTACAATACACACAATTATAGTGTGCTTGACAAAACTTTGGAAACACACACACACTGGATGCACAAGTTACCCATATTCTTTGCACAACCCAGCCTTTTTCAGTTATTGCCTTCTCTCTTCACTTTATTCCACATTTTTTTCTTGGATGCACCTGCACCTGCACTCACACTGTTCCATCCATCCATCCATCCATCCATCCATCCATCAAAATGCATTATTTGTGAGCTCTTCTCCTTCTTCCCAGCTCAATACCCCCCTTGTTTTACTTTATTTCACTATTACCGTATAATACCTGCTCAGTCTATAAATAATATATTTTCTGCCCTCGAATATGTGTGTCTGTTTCCCCTGGTGAATGTGTGGACCTGTGTGTGTGTGTGTGTGTGTGTGTGTGTGTTGCAGGGGCGAGATTTCCACATCTCCTGGGTTCTGCTAATTAAAACATCTCCTGTCTTAATTTCCCTCAGATTAACGTCACACTCGAGCAGCGCAGACAGGAGGGCTCGTCAAACTCGGGTGCAGGCGCTGTACTTTGACACAGTTTGTGTGTATGTTTTGTTTTGGGTTTTTTTTTTTTTTTTGCCTGTGAGCTTTTGCACAGACTTTGTGTAATCTCACAGACAATAGCTTAGTGAGACCATCTCTCTCCCACAAAGAGATTTCATGATTACAGACCTAACCCACATTCTTGAAGATGCATGAATAAAATGGCCTGAATATCCGAGTCCATTTGACATTCTTCCAATCCAATCCTTCCAATCTCCTGAAGCTGACATTTTCTTGAACTCCTCACTCCTCCAGTCGAATATTTCACGACACCTTGATGTTCTCCCGAGCGTCAGCCGCGCTTTCTGGAAGCCGTCTGAAGATTTTCCACGTTGACGTGCATGAACGCCACGTCGCCTTTAAAAGTTGCTGTTTCTGTTGCGAGGGCCTTCATTAGACGAGAGTGCTGGCATGTGGATGTAGCCGTGTCATTAGCACCATGTTCTCCCTCGTCCATCAGCGCTCCTTTATGGCACATTTCACTCCCAACTAGGTCATTCAGGTTTGCTTGGCAGATGGAATAGCCTGAGCAGCGTTGAGACATAAAGCAGGCAAGTGCGTAATGATGCACACACACACACGTGTTTGTAGACGGACACACAACCGCACTTCTTTCTTCCTGCTAAGAGTCACATGCACGCCATCTTTCCCTCTGCCTTTGCACTGCTGCCCTGCTCTCAGTATCAGAAAGGGAAGAAAATAGGCAGCCACACATGGATGCACTATTATTGTTTCGCTCTCTGCTGTCAAAACTCCCTTCCCCGCGCACAGGCTGTGAAACACAAACACACAACCCGTTGCGACAGGCGTTCTCTCGGGGGTGGAGCAGGGTAATCATGCCGCAGCACCTCTGGCAAGGCTAATTAAACCAGCACATCTGTGGTTTATTCCACATCTGGAGCAGGTGGCAGCGTCGCCTGCAGAACCTTCCCCTCGCTTCCCCTCCCGCCTCTGCCACCTCGTGACTGCACTGCTCGACAATGATGACTGCAAGGGCGCACACAGACCTCCATGTCTGTCTTTGTAAAAACTTTTTCAGACTTTTGTCTTCAATGAAAGTGGAGAGCAGTCGGCTCTGTGTCCATCTACATTTTCCAATCAAAAAAGGAAATATGTTAACTCCACCCTTATTTAACTCGCCAGAGATTTCATTATCTCTGGAGTTATCCCCCCCCGACTTGGTCTATACAGTTATAAAATCCAATACCTAACCAAGATCAGTCCCCGGACAGAATTTTGATTTTAAAATTGCCAAAAAAAAAAAAAAAAAAGTCTTCTGTCCTTCTGTTCTTGCTTCCTCCCTTTCTGCTGAATTCTGAAACAACGGTGAACCTCTCAAACTGGAATCTCATTAAAGGCAGATTCAAAGTCTCAATCAGGCCGGTGGGAATAGGTGAAAGGTTTATCCGAGCAAAATCAAGTCAGACTGGGAGATGGGCTGGTTGGAACTGACAGAGCCGGGTGTTGAATCAAAGCCAGTGGGAACCTTAGAGTCTTTAATTACTCCGCACTCCTGGGCAAGCACAAAAAAAAAAAAAAAAAAAAAAAAAAAAAGATTTTAGCATCTTTATTTCAATTAGATTATGTAAAAAAAAAAAAAAAAGAAGAAGATGGAAACAAGCTAAACCACAAAGGTCATTTGCAGTCAAGCCAGTTAAACTTTCCATAATCTTCACTTTCAGCCTTAAGCTGAATTCACACTCCCCATGATTCTTCTGCATGTTTTGCATCACACTTTATTATCTCATTTATTTCTGAAATTGTTATGGGATTTTCTATTTAAATTACCTCTTATTTGGTTGATTCTTGCTGACCCCTCCTACCCCCTCGCAGCCTGTCCCCTGAGGCCTGATGACATGCCTGTAACAAGGAGCTTATTGCAGTGTTATTGCCCAAGCATCTAGAAGGTTCCAAGGGCCTGAGGGCATATGTGATGGCGCTGACAGGTCCTGGGGACTCGACTGTCACTGTCGTGGAGCCAGCGGGTCGACCCAATGCAGTTGTCAAACACCAGGCAAGGAAACACAGACAAGCCCGGGCGTTTGTTAATGGATCCGTAGCCGTTGCTACGCTTGTGCATATGCAAACGCACAGTGACAACGTGCATGGGCGCATGGCAGCGTGCAGTACATGCACATGCAAAATGAAAACATAATGTTAGTCTTGCTGCGGCATGACAGGAGCTCACACACACACACACACACACACACATATCAAACACACATACTCTCACGCACACAACCTGGTGAGTCCTCCGGGAGCCTCTGACAGCTCTGCCCTGAGCTTCCAATCCGTCTCAGGGAGCTCCAAACACCCAGTGCAATTACTCTTTCTTGCTGACTGCACCTGCACAACATAATTGAGAAGGCTACTGGGGCTTTGTCACTTAAGGTAAAGATGTAAAAGAAAAAAATGTGCCCTGGCTAAGCTGCACAACTGCAGCGCTATTACTCCTTAAACAGCAGGTGTGTCTGGACACACGCCTCTATCCGTGCCTGTTTGTGTGTGAGCGAATCTGCTCTTATATCTGTCTGCTGAAGGACACAGTGTCGGACCTTTGAGCCAAAGAGAATTAGGATCCTCCACAATAGCTTTTGTATTGAATATTCTGTGATGAATTTGCAAGATTTGAGCTCTGCAGACAATTCTGTTGAGATGGCACGTCAGCCAGACAGAGAATATCAAATATTCATGCATTGGCCATCGTTTGAGTTTGGCATTAATGGTTCCAGAGTCAGTTTTAATGATCACAGATTTAATTAAGCTCCGATTGGTGCAACTAGTGCTGGCTTCTTGAGACCAGGGGATCTGCAGAATTCCCGTCTTACTTTAATGAAACCAGCAGCAGGTCATTGTCTGTAATGAGGAAATTGACTTGGATCTCATTATATGTTTTATCTAATTTTATATATCGTTAGAGGAACTAGAAGTGAAAAACCAAATGTCTTTATGTTAAAGTCTAAAATGAACTTTTTAAACAGTTGCAGGTCATGAGTGTTAAACTCTCCGGCTGATGTTATTCTCCCTGGTGAGTGGGCTGGAAACAAATCGCCAGTGATGCCATTTAACTTACCTGGCAAGTAATTCTGAAGCTCACGACTTGAAATGACGTTGACTGGTTGAAATGACAGATCTCTGGGACAACATTTCCAGTAATCTGGCAACCATGCAGTTTGCTTATTTTCCAGCTACCTCAACTGGGAGCCAGACCTCTCAGTCGTCTGTGTACCGTTTCCAGCGATGGAAACAGGGAGAGCGGCATTGATGGATGGCAAAATTTAGCAACAGAAAACGGCCTAAGCAATGTGCGGCATGGACTCACCGCCCAAATACACCTAGTGTGTCAGCAATCTGCTAATGTAGCTTAGCATAGAGACTGGAAACAGAGGCACACAGCTAGCCCAGCTCTGTCCTTGTCTGGACTATTTCTTGGTCTGATGCAGTTCACTTCCTGGAGTCTCGTTGTCACGTTGAAGTTACCATGCAACCGTTGACAATAGGAAACACCCTCAATACCAAAAATTGCTTTTGCAATAATGAGCTATGATTTACTAATGAGTGAGCTTTAGAGGTACTGACTAACTGTCTCTAGGTTTATATTGGTCTCATGGGTCACAGACCCCCGGCAGCCACCTTTGACACCAGCCCTGTGATGTGACACTGACTCCTTTGAATTTTAACTAGATCTGTCAATCACTCCAGCTTTCACTCCCTTCATCGGTCCTTCTCTGAACCTCAGCCCAATTTCCATGGATTTGGACAAACACACACAGAAATCTGTTCAGTTGTTAAACGGCCGCTATTTATGAGCCACCGTGTCCTTTGTGAAGTCTTGCCCACTTCAGCAACTTTTATCAATGGTTTTCCTGCTCCATCCTCCCCTCTATTCCTCCACACACTCCTCCTTCCATCAGACTTTCCTCCTTTCATCCAAAACTCCTCTACATCTTTCCTCACTCTATCCCACCTATGAAAAAAAAATCCATTTCATCCCCCTTGCTTATGCACCCCCCCACCCGAAGGCAGACTAAGCTTTTTCCCTATCTCTTCCCGCTCTCTCTTCTCTTGCTTTCATTCTCCCATCTCTCTTGTACTGTGGATCACTTGTGTGCTAACTTGCACAGAAAACACACACCTGCCTCAGACGTGCACTCCCCTGTCATTTGTCAACACTGTCAGCTTGGATGGGGAGAGACTCCCCTATACTCGCCTACCTGGCTCCCATCCACTCGCAAATCCCGCCACAGCGCCATATGTGCCACCTCAGCCGTCAGTATCTCCACCAATATCAAGGAGAGCAGGCAGACTTGCAGCGCCACACCCATGAGTGATCGAAAATTGTCGGAAAAAATGCTGAAAACCTTCAATGTAGAGTCACATCACCACAACAGACGCATAAACTCAGCAAAAAAATTACAATTTGACGAATAGGACTTTGAAGCCTTCAGATCATAGCAGCTTATTTTGGGCACGCTGTCACTCTAATCCTTGAAGAGTCAACTTTGTTACCATGTTTAAACATCTTGAAGCTTTTGTTTGATCTAAGCATGTGACGGATTTCGTTTTCCATGGTCCAGTTCCAATTTGAGGTCGAGTTAAGACGGCACATGAAAGCAGCACCAACACTTAAGACAGTGGCAAGCGAAAGCACTTGGTGGAGAAAAGTAACATCACTCATTAAAGAGCTCTTCTTTAGTTTCTTTCTGGTTCATCTAGAGTTCATAATCTCTCATCTGGAACATCGTCAGACATCCTTAAGATAATTCTTAATGTCTCTTTCCTTTATGTTCCAGTGATCTCTGTTTTGTCACTGGAAGGGAGTTTTTCTCTCATAGCTGAAAATGGAGAACTTTAAATGCTCCGTGGCCTTTTGTGCAAAGTTGCAGGAACTCACTCCGACAATGACACTACACAATGTGTGTGCAGCATTTAGAAAAATATGCACTTGCTGGAATTGGTTCGCTTATAGTGGAATATATATTAATATCAAAGCACGAGCCACACCAGCTCTGAAGCTACACCTCATTTAACATCCCAGAGGAAGTAAAATAGTGATGACTTTGGTTAAATTTCTTCAATTTAGCATAACCCCTGCTCATCAAACAGTGATGTTGCCTTTTCGCACTGATTGCCTTTGCGTTGTGACTCGCCTAAAGAAAGGTTGCGGCTCATTTCTTAACTTTGGCCCTGAAGTGTCAGAAGTAATTAAGCCTCAGCGTCTGAGGTCCTGCTTTCAAGTCACATGAGAGGGATGGAGGGGGAGGGGCATTGGTGGTGGTGGTGGTGGTGGTGGGGGGGA
>CM076671.1:7306885-7469069 GCA_038496675.1 Rachycentron canadum
GGGGGTCAGACAGGCTGCGTTACAATGATCCTGTGTGTGGGGGACACAGAGCCACATCTATTTTTTTCTTCGTCATCAGGGTTAATATGCTGCAGAGATCGAGGAAGTGATAACGCGAGGATAATTAAGGCCACTTTGTACGCAGGCCGCTGACTTTGTAGGCCAGCCATATTAGCTGACATCACAGGCTTCAGCCTCCAGGGAGGATTAGACAATACACAACAACAGAGACAACATGCCGCCCACCTGTGGCTGTATGAAAAAAACCACTTGGTGGGTTAAAGCGACGACACAGCGCGACATGAAGCTGCTGTTCCTCAAGAAGAGATGACAAAGGAAGCAGGAGCTGGGAAGGAAACGATGGAAAAAAAAAACGTTTGCCGTGTACAACAGGTGGTTTTACCAATGTAGCACAGATTGGGCTCTTGGAGTTGGAATAGACTTTAAATAATAAATCTGTAGAGGTCCCTTCTCTTGTGCATGTGTGCGTGTGTGTATTGATCAGAAAGTTTAGTTGTGTCTGCTCTCCAGATGCACAACAATATGCTGTCGTCTCTTAGTTCCACTGAGGTGAAGGAAGGAGGGTTGATGGTGATTACTCACAGGTTCCTGAGTTCATTACTACCCCAATGAGCAATAACCATCCCTCAGTCGGTACGGAGCGCAATAACCCATTTAATTTCATAATTATCGATTGCTTTTGCTTTGGATGGCCACCCTGAAAGGTCAAGAGGAGTTTTTCTTTTCTTTTTTTTTCTTTCTTGGCGAATGTGAAAGCAGGTTGATTTGAAAGAAGAGTAATCGAGGGAAAGCACTGACTCACACAGACAGACTCTCCCGCTGAGCAGCTGACAACTTGGTGGATGATTGGTGATGAGAAGGCGCACACACATACACACACACATAGTGGAGTACACATGTACCAAACCAGGCAAGAAAATTATCCATATTCACTTTTCCACAGCTGACTGTAGAGGGTGAGAAAACAGTTTCTTACGCACACCTACACACACACACATACACATTTGTGCATAAACACCCATCACATGAAATGCACACTCACGCACTAAAAATATCCAGGCATTTCTTTTGAGTCTTTCTTTCCAGACAATCTGTCTGTTGCAGCAGCTTTTGTCTGTATTTTCATCTCCTCTGCAGCGATGGTTCACTAACATCTCTCTGGCCTTTTCTGCATGTCTTTTTTTTTTTCTCTTCTTCTTCTTCTTCTTCTGTGTCTCCTTTTCTCTCGCCTTCTCCTCAGTTCTCGCCACCCATTTGTCTTCTCTCCGCACTCTGTGGACAGAGGAGGGAGGCGATTATAATGGAAAGCTTTTAAGCACGACAGGTTTTGATCATTGTGTCTCCCTTTTGTGACTCACGAGATGAAGTCAGACCTGTTTAGTCTGTGAATGAATGCAAATTAATTAGGATCATTACTGTGGATATGTTTTTGAGCTCAAGGAGAAAATACCTACGTGAAAAAAGATTGTGCAGCCCAAAAACACTGGAGCAGCAGAACCGGCTCAAATACATCCACAAAGACACGAGTGATCTGTAAAACCAAAAAGGCAATTATGCAACACACATATAATAAACACTAATATAAATTACCTCATGCTCTATCCTCGCCCCTCAGCCATTCCCTCCCATCCCTCCTCGCCCTGTCATCGCCACAATTCCTGACTCATCAGACGCTATTGTCATGCACCCTCCATCGCCAGCACACAGGGCTAAATTATTGGCCCCTTTTTAATAAGGCTATGGATTGTTTGAGGAATGGCAGCCGTACCGGTGTTGATTATATCGAAAGCCTGTTGTTTTATATCCTGCGAATGTCAGATTTCTGCTATTTACATCCCTCAACTCCAGCACGCCAGCGAATGGTTATTGATTTTGCCAAAGATGAATGGAGTGTGGCCGCGTGGAATTTAAAAATAAAAAGACAAAAAGGGGTGAGGAGGATGAGGGGGGCAGGAGTGGGGGAGAAAATCTGTGTCGTAAAAAGCCAAAAGAAGAAGAAGAGGAGCACGGATACAAGATGACAAACTAGACGTTTGGATTGGATGGGTCTTCTAGCAACTTAGACAAAAGGATTTCAGCGCCTCGGTTGGGCGTCCATCTTGGCCACCAGTGTAAAACGAAATAGTTCCATATTTTACTCCTGGCACCGGCTCCTGCAGCTTTTTTTTTTTTTTTCAATGGACTGGGATCAGGTTCAAGACGTGGCTGTTTGATGCTGCTGCCATGTTTCAGCCCATCGTCTCCATTGAATTTTTGCGCCCACGGCTACAATAAGTGGTCAAGAGCCAGACTTCAGACTGTGTGTTCCAAACCTTCATCTGAAGAAAACAACATAACCTTCTGACGCACGCTATTACACATCAGCAACCTGTGATGTTCAAAGCCTCCCAGGAGTTATTAGTCAGTGAAATTATGTAATGTTGTGATGTCGGACTTTATTTTGTCTACTTCCTCCTCGAGTTTTATCTTGAGTTTCTCGTTTCCTGGATTTGCCGGCGTATCCTCAAACACACTCCAGACTCCAATCTCTCTTTTTTCCCCCAGCATAACGTGTCTTTTGGCTGCTTTTCAGGTATCCTCAGGTATTTCTCAGGTATTCAGGTTTTCTCACTTCACATCTCACTGAGCAGATAAGCCCAGTTGTTCTCTTGGAGTTTATTTGGTGTGGAGTCCCCTCCATCTTCCCGTCGAACGCCATCAAAAACACGGAAACAACATTTATCATCATTAAAAATAAATGATATCAAAGCCTGATGCGAAGCACAAATCAAACTTTAGTGCACTAGCGTGAGAATGAGCTGATTTGTTGCTTTTCTTCCTTGTACCTGAAAGAAAGCAGATTCTTTTGAGGCAAAAGGTGATTTTTAATATAGAACCTTAAACTCTGGGGAATTTTTAGTTTGTTTTTTTTTAAAAAAAACATTGTCTAAAATTTTTAGGTAAAACTGTCCATAATTGAATCAAAAAATAATAATTAGCAGGTTAATCTATAATGAAAGTAGTTGGAACGAGACACAAATGACCTTTTAGAAACCGAAAATTTAAATAATTCATGAAACAATTATGTCAAACATTTATTCCCATTCCTGGAATATTCGTTTATGCTCCTCTATTTTTAATTATACTGTTGTAAATATATAAATTGAATCAAGCAAATTGTCACTATTGAGGGGTCGTCCATGGTAAAGTGGGTAATGAATGTGCAAAATCATTAATTACAAACTAAGCAGTAATTGGGTTGTGAGGTGTGGTTGCAGCCTAGAAGCAGAGTGAAAGAAAGTTGGAAAGCGTGGGAGGGAGGGGGAGACGGGCGGAGGACAGACCTTGAACGACGGCAGACAAGGAGAAAGAGTGACGTCGGAAAACTGGGAAGAATAGGAAGGAATGTTTGGGAGGGAGGGAAGAGAAAGAGTGCAAAAAAAAAAAAAAAGATGACAGGAGCAGAATGAGGTGGTTGTGGGAGGGAGGGAGGGAGGGAGGGAGAGAAGGGGGCCGGTGACCGAGTACAGATAGATGAATGACATTTTGGATTCTCTCAGCAATAAAGCGTCTCCCTAGACACAGGCTGTCTGGGTTTAGATAGAGGCCGTCACACTGAAGGGCTCATTTGCCTTTCAGTTGCTCATTACATCCAACCCAAACTTATTTCCTCCTCCGGGAGGCCGCTGTCTCCCTCCAGTCCTCTGACTGTTTGTGTGTGTGTGTGTGTTTACATGTGCAGCCCAGTGCTTACATGCAGGATTTTTTTTTTGCATTGGTGCTCGTGCTTTTGTGTGTGTTTTTTCATTTTGGGGGGCAAAATGACAGTATGGACAGCAGCTGCTGTGCATTGTATGCGTGCGTGTCTGTGGGTGTGTGCGCGTACGTGTTTCATTATCTCTCTGGCATGTTGTGTTTGTGACACGCCACTTCACTTTGTGCACAATTTGAAGACGACTGCTGTGCTTGGAATACTGAAGTTAGTGAATCTTGCACAACACGGACACACACACACACACACACACACACAAACACACACACACACACACCATAATGTGATTTATAAAAGGAGAATGAATCTAAACGCACTTGAACAAGCATAAATAAGCATACACACACACATACACAACGCACATTTATCCTTCCACAGATACAATATAGAAACACACAGGCCTCACGGCATAAATGTTCTCAAACCTTCCTTCATAATGATTTCTCCCATATGGTTCCTACTAATATTCTGCTTGGAGCCAACTCACTGGAACTAACACACACTAAAACACACACACACACACACACACACACACACACACACACACACACACACACACACACACACACACACAAATGCACACACGTATATACACATGATCACAGGCAGCCCTTCTGTGCTACATTAACTACAAACCTCATTTCCCCACAAAGAGAAGCCACCGGCTGAAAATTGGCTGGGACGAGTCATTAAACCTGTGTCTCTCACACACACACACACACACACACGCACAGACACACATCTGCTATACAAATGACCCCCACACACCTACCTGTGTCAGTGTAGCAGGTGATATCCCAGTGCCTGCTGAGAAATGATCACCCTTTTGATGGAGGAGGTCCAGTGTTGTCCGTGTGTATGTTGCACAGAAGTGGATTTGAGTTTGTGAGTCTTGACACTGTGTATATGTGTGCATTTTGGACATACATTGAATGATAAGTGATAGCGACAATTAGGCAAGGGGATTAAGATATATAGGAATGCCCCTGTGGGAAAGACAGAAGAAAAAGGGAGTAAATAGGAAGAGGGGGCCAACGGAGATAAGTTAAAGGTAGACAAGAAGAAAAGAGTGAAAAGTAGTTTGAAAAATTAGAGAAGGACAAAGAGGAAGTGGCGCTACAGGGGGGCAGTTTGTGAGCATGAAGGGGAAGGGACCCTGCTGTGAGATGATTGATGGCTCTGAAGCCCCGCTGGCCCTGGATCAGCCGCCTAGATCTGTCGGGGACAGTTTGAAGTTGAACTCATAAAGCTGGGACGCCCTGATATGCAAAACTAATGAAAAGTCCTGACATATATGTCGGATTTCACTGCCCTTCCTCCATTGTACCTCCTGCTATTTCAACCCCTGTAGACCCGCATTAAGGATTTTTTCATGCCTTTGTGTTTTTCCTTATAAAGTTGTCAATTTAAAAAATGTCCACAAGTCTCAACATATTCAGAATCAGCTCAACCTCAGCTAATTATACACGTCACTCACTCAAGACGGGATAATAGCTCAAGAAAAAACAAAAAATTAAATTTAAATAATAATAATAATAATAAAAATATAATTACATTTTCCCTTATTTTATAGATGAAAACACTGTAAACCATAATTACTAAATAAAACTTAGTTATACATGTGTTTGTGTTGTTCTAGGGCTGATTTGAAGTTTCTAACTTTATCTGATCCTGAGTTCTGCTCATTGTTTTGAGCAGTAATGATGAAAAATTCAGGCTCCAAAGCCTCCAATGCTCTAAATATCTTATTGTCCATGTCTCTCTGTCTTTATTCATACAAAATACAGGATTGACTTTGGATAAACAAGAAACTGACAGCTAGTCCTCTGATGGGCTGAGACCTCACCCACTGGAGCCAATAGGAGTGTCTCTAGACGTTACTAGAAAAAATTGCAGATAAGAATGGATGGATAAACACACAAAAGTAAAGCAGCAATGCTCCAGTCAAAGGGTCTGACTGATCCAAATCGGACCTAACTTTGTTCACAAGGTTGCCGACGGAAGTAAATGTCACACACGGACAAATTAGGGCTTGGTATTTTTCCCTGAATTTTGCCTGTCAGGCTTCATTTCATAAATACTCATCAGAGCACTCACAAGTATGCAGGGTTTGAGACTGTTACAGTTTGATGGACCACTGCTCCCAGCATTGGGTTAAAGTACAGAAGAGGTGGACTGTGTTTCCAAACCAAATGAGCTCCTTTCCTCTCTTCCCTCGCCAAAATAAAGGAAAAAATAAAGTTCAGGAAGCACTGCCAGCAAACATCCACAAAGAAAATAAATAAATACATGAAAAGTAAGAACACAAAAAGCGTAAAAGTTTCCCTGGAGTAACGTGACGTCTCATCAAGCTGCACCTTCAGAGAACTGATTAGGAAAAGATTAAAGAATCACAGGTACAGGGTCTGCTTTTCCCGATTCACAGATTTGGAGTGAAGTTAAAACAACTCCTCTCTTTTTGATTTACTTGGATCACAAAGTTGTTTTTGTGGGAGCCTGGCTCTCGTTCTGAATGAACTTAGCACGAACCATTTCCTCAAATATGAAAGGAAATTGTTTCACTTCAGCGTAAAAAAAAAAAAAATCCTACAAGGGGTCACGCTGACCTTTTTATATGTGTTTGAGGAGTTCTATATATATAGTAGCGAAGTATTAAAAATGTACATAAAAGCTCTAGAATATCATAAATTTGATATTCATTAATAACTGACTGTAAAGATTTTGCCATTCTATTAACCAAGGGCAACTAAAAAAGTACCAGACTGGAGTTTAATTTGTGCTATCGGTCATGTTCTTAGAACAGGTGATTTTTTTTTTTTTTTTTTTTTATCATTTTGGAATGAAACTCTTCATTTCATACACAGTAAGCACCATGTGAGAGCTGAGCCTATAAGCTGTGTGGCTGCCGCGTCAGCACCACCTCAGGATCGTGCACGTGTGGCTTCTGAGAAAAGGTGGTGGTGATGATGATGATGAGGAGGAGGAGGAGGAGGAGGATGATGGGGGTGCCGGATGAAGGCTGGTGGGCTCAGTAATAACTGTCCACCAGTTGAGGTGGTCCAGGCTCTTGGGTTCCTTCAAAGCCACGCATGTGGGAGTATGTCAGCTGAGGTGTATGTGTATGTGTGTGTGTGTGATTGTGTGATTGTGTGATTGTGTGTGTGTGGTGCAGCTAATGGCAGAGGAGCTTTCATCCTCATACTGTACAGCTTACAGAAAATGCTTCCATTAGCTAGAATTGAGTTGAAATATTCAAGGAAAACATGAGTTGCGTGTCCTTGTGGAACAGGATATCACCACATAACCACAACTTCCCTTCACTGAACTTTTGTTGCATCAGATTTCACAGTTGTAAACCCAATGTTTCCCTTTGACTGAAGTCCAGCTGTAGAATAAACACAAAAATTGCCACAAAAGACCAGCAGATCAATGTATGATGTAAATCATAATTAAATAATTAGAATAAGACCAGATAAAACCCCACACTTATTTTAATTTAATTTAATTTCACTTTAATTTCATCTGAAATTAAATAAACCAAATCAATGACTATGAATTTAATAAGTGATCACAATGATCACAAAGGTAGTTGAAACAACAGTGAGTATGTCATCTTCAGCAGTCATGTCAGAAATAAAAAGAAGAAGAAAAAAGTCCTAATGCCTTAAAATGTTGCTATTGTTTTCCACCCTTGGTTTATTTACTTAGCTGTATTGATCAAGCTGTGCTGAAGCAGGAGGAATGCAGCAGAATAAATTCTTAAATATCGAGCTGTGTTCCACCTCAAATGCGTAAAGGATGATGCACTTATGCGTGTCCCTGCTCCGAAGGCCGTGTCAGCCTGTGACCTTCGCTCCGTCCCCAAAATCTATGCAGTTCAACAGAGGGGTCATGGCGTTGCTTCGCTGCCACAAACCCACACAAAAATCTATGAAGTCCGTCGTTCAAAGTCAAAGTTTTCCTCCACTCACAAGACTACTGCTTCCCGATAGTCATGCTGCCATCAGATAAACTGTTAACAAACAGCCTTGTAAATCCACAGCACGGTTTAATAGATAATACATCACTGCAGTGAGTCAGATCACTGGCTTGGCCCTCTCAGGGAAAAACATCCTGAGCATTTGGATGTTTCACATCCCTAAAATTTTACATAATGCACGCTGCTTGTCAAGTGTCCTCTTCAAATAGTTTTCTTGAAAAAATAGGCAAGTTTACAAAACTGAAAGCGGGAAGGGAAATGGGAGATGAAGTCTGGGTCTTTTGTAATGGTTCAGTGCTCGAAATACACCACAATGCAGTGAGCAGAACTGTGACCTTGTGCCACAGTTTTGACCTCGCTCTCTGAAACTAATGTCATGCTCATGTTGTTCTGTTGACCCCGGCAGCTGCTGCTCCACCCACTCAGTCAGCCATTATGGCAAAAACCCATAGCCTACAGCCTTCTCCACTCTTTAAATGTATATATTCTTTTCTCTGGATTCTTCCATAAAAACACCCATGTGTTTTTATGGAAGAAGTAAAAATCAGGACAGATTGGTCATTAAAACTAAATTTTATTTCATTATTGTCCTCCACTTTTATTCAAATTGAACCCTGTGTTTTACACTTTTTAGCATCTTTTCTGAATTAGACATTGAATGTATTTATTATCTCCCTATGTAGACATTTTCATTGGCAGCGAGGCATGTTGCAATTTAGGTTCCTGCTTTTTTTCCACCAGAAAAAAATGCATATATTTAACCTTGCTCAATTTTATCTAATTGATAACAGCTTCACTGTTTACTGTCCATTAATGGAGCATTATTAAGTTATTGCTAATGCAAACAGAAGGGTCTTAAACTAGGACAGGGAGGGGAGAAGTATGATAAGGCAGCAGACGCAGCCAGAATAAAAGCAAGAGAAGAGGAAGGAGAAGAGATGATGTGAGAAATGGTGCAATACGTCAGTGAGAATAAGCGAGAAGGTAACTGTCTCTCACTTCCTGGATGGATCAGAAATGAGCTTTGCAGCCAAAAGCAGCATTCATTCACACACGCCAGCACGCTTGCACATGGGCGTCTCTCTGCTCATACCTGTCCTGTGTTAATCTCTGCAGCTCTCTTCAAATAAAAAAAAAGAAAGAACACACGCGGCGGCTCCGTCATTGTTGCTAAACTTGTTTGTCTGTTCCAGGGAGAATGGTGTGCGACGGGATTAAGTTGTAATTCAATTTAGGGAGATTAAATGGTTTCAGCTAGAAAAAACATTTTAAAGAAAGACGCCAGTAGTGGAACTGGGTTACGTGGCGAGGAAGTTGTTTTGTTTTTTTATTCAGTACATTTATCTGTGATTCAGCTTCACAGAAAGACTCTGTTTTTGAAAGGCACTGATGAACAATACCATCTTGCAGGTATGAGGCGGGAAATGATCATATTGGTCCTTTTGAAAAGCTGTGGCAATTTATGGTGCCTTTTAGTTTGGAGGACCTGTTTCCCTGACACAGAGAACAGTTTTGTGTTGCTAACCCTTCATATTTTGAAATGATTTCTGACCTAAAGTAAAAGCCCTTCAAGAAAGTAACATGAATTTCCCCCGCCAGATGCCAAAGATGGCACCACCAGATGGTTCCATTTTAAAAAAACAAATAAATAAAAGATCCTGTAGGTTATTTGAGGAACCAGCTTATGACCCATAGTTACGTTTTATAGTTAAGCAATGTCTAGTGGCTGTTTGAGACGGCATCGTTCTTTTCGGCCAATGCCCCTCTATAACATATTGACGTCAAGAACTGCCATTTTGAAGCATCAAGTTTGTAATTTGACCATCACCATCTTGGTTTTTTGAAACCACAAGAAACTGTATATGGAGGAGGAGTGAGGGGTGGATCTGACCTGCTCTGTACTCTATCCTGATTGTCATGCCATGTGTGATACAGTTTGAATAATGCATACCCTTCTTTATAGTTTATGTTCCTCTAAATGGGACCATGGGGGCAGTTTCACATAGACTTCAATACAATCTGACTTCTTTTTACTACCAGTGGAGTTGCCTCCTGATGGTCATTAGATAGATTTCCGTTTTAATGCTCTTCAGCAATACCTTCACTTTCTAGACCCAGATTCTAGGTCCACTTCTATAGACAGTCTATGGTTGACGTTCAAGTAAAAATAGCTAAATGTCCCTCACACTTATACTATACGAACCAGTACGGCCCCTGAGGTCCTCCAGCAGGTCTGTTAATAGCTCCAAAGTTGAGGAGTAAAACTTTTATGCTCCGGCCCATTGGAAGGACCTGGCAGCAACAGGAGGTGTTGAAATTTTTTAAATATGAACCCAAAATAGACCTCATCAGCCTTGCTTTTAATTAGATATGTTTTTTTAAGTAATTAGTTACTTTATTTTATTCACTTATATTATCTTGTTAATTGGATTTTATTCTATTTTTATTTGTTGTTTCATTATTAACCCTCTGTTTTTTTTTTTTATTGTTATTATTTTTGCTGATGCCTAAATAACTTTCTTTTTCTTCTTTCTTTGAACTGCACTAACCTGTAGGAAAAGTGCAGGACAAATAAAATTTGATTGATCGATTCATTGGATTGGTCGTCGGACCATTGGACTGGAACACAAAGGCCCTTTCAAGCCGATCATTTCTTAATTATGACCACGAAGTCATCGACCACATCGAGGTATCGATTTATATTCCTACGACCCAACTGCATTGATCGGCGCTCGGAAAGTTGTCCTTCGCCCGTGACGTGTGTCGAGCTGAAATCGATTTGCGACGTAAACAATCGATTGTATCAATACCAAGAATCTGCACGTTGTATTTAAGCACGACAGCCTTTTTTTTTTTTTTTTTTTTTTTAGCGCTTTTAATCCTAAAGAAAAGTTAAACGTTGCTGCGAATCGAGCTCCCTGTGTGTGACGTCATCGGCAGGCGCCGGCAGCGCCCGAAGACCCAACGAATTGAGGCAGAGCAACAGATCGTCAAGCCGAACTTGGGGCCCGGCTTGTGGAAACACTTAGGCTTTTGCAAAAAAGGAGACGAAATTCCCAAGAATAACTCGTCCAGTGTCCAGGTATTTATTTCACAGTCACGCTGGTTGAGTTTTTTTTTTTGGCAAAAAATAAAAAATAAAAAGTTGTTGTATCGTTTTTAAGTCATTGAATCGTATCGTTCCTGAGTCAAATATCGTTCTTGAATTGTATCGGGATCGTGGACAATATTATGTATCGTATCGTGGCAAAAACATATCTCCACCCCTGTTCTTAACCGTGAATGTATGAGTTTAACCACAACAATAAAGGCGTCTTAGCTTAAGAAACCAAAATGACACCATTTCAACCAAAACCGTGAACTGCCAACCTCCACTTTACAATATGAGACTCAGCAGTTACACAAAGTTGCAACCTGGCTCCAACACATGCAGACATGCACTGTACAACTGTTGTGTTGAGTGGAGCATGGGCTGCTGTTATTCTGACATTTGATATTGAAGTTTACAGCTTTTCGCTGTTTTGTTTGTGCTGAGTTTCCATTAAAAAAAAAAAAAGTGCAAGTAGGTGGGTTTGCACAAAACACAATTGCAGAGATGTTCTGGCTGTTGCCTTGACCGGTCACACACACACACACTCAGAGCTGTCAAATGGACACAGACCCACTGTCACCCGATGCATGTGGAGGGGGGCAGAAAAGGCTCAATACTTACATTGTCCACTGCTGAGGCTGAGAGAAAGAAGAATGGAGGGAGTGAGAGAGATGGAGAAATGGGTGGCCAGGGGCAGAGAGAAAGAAGTAAAGAAGAGGTAGAGCAGATGGATCGAGACACTCTCGAAATGAGCCCAGAAAAAAGAGCATTTACAGTAGAGCGTGTCGATGTGAATGCTAATGCTCCCGGACGCCATTCCCACTCTCACGAGTACAAGATTGTGTCTCTTTCTCTCTCTGTCTCCCCCGCTCTCACTTTCAATTCTGTTTTCTTTGCCTGGCCTTACCTTGCTTACTCACCCTGAATAAGTGCCATTTCTCTTTTTGTCTGTGTGTGTTTGTTTTGTGTATGTTTGTGTGTGTGTGTACATGCTGTGGGCTGATATTGGCTTTTGAGAGTTGTTTTCTCCTGACTTTTCACCTCTCCCCTATGATCTTTTATCACCACACACAGGCATAACCTCACACACCTGCAAGTAGGTTTCAATAACAGATTATTACAGATGCCCGCTAACCTTTCATCACCACACACACACACACACACACACTTATTGATCTTACCAATCCTTTGAGTTGGTAGCCGCTCTTAAATCATTTCATCTAATAACTCATCTGTGTTTGTGAGTGTGTTTGTGTGCGTGTGCGTGTGCGTGTGTGTGTGTGTGTGTGTGTGTGTGTGTGTGTGTGTGTGTGGTCAGCAAATCTCATTTATCACCGTAGTTCAGGTCCCTTCACTGCCATTGTGTCCCACACAGCCTGTACCCACAGCAATATGGAGGATCACAGAGGAGAGGAAGCGCGCTCATCTTCGCAGAGCCAACAATCCATAAAGCAATATGGGAGTTTATGAGCTCTCAGTGTTGTTCAATATAGGGGCAAGTTCAACTATGCAATAGTCCATTGTTGATTTTTTTCCCCCTCATCTTGTTCTTTCTTTTTGAAAATTCCTGTTATTGGTGTGGTGAATATGAACTTGGGCTTATGAAAAATGTGCAGCAGTCATTTTAAAAGACATGACAAAAGATGAAAGGGCTTTGTGTTTAACATCGGGTAAGGAGACCAGACACTTGCGATTTGTTTTTGAAGACAGAAATGTGCGATATTGGAGAAGAAAAAAAAAAAAAAAAGATAAATGGAAGCTGCTGAATGATATACTGAAAAAGAACCATTTGTCTATAAACTGTTCACAATGAGCTGAACACTTGGTCTAATTATTACAGCTCATTATAAGCGGGCTCTAACAATCAAAGCCTAAGCTGAAGTACTGCAGAGCTACTGTACCCTCAAGAGAAAGAGAGAAAGGTTACGCTCAGTTTTTCAGAAGCTGGTCCTAAACCTGATCCCAGTCAATCCAGTTTGAGTTCTCAGCAGAAATCGACAGGTTTTGTTTATGTTGTATGCCAGTTTGAATAGAAATTGGCTAAAACGTGACGCTTGAAACTTTTTTTTTTTTTTTTTTGAATGATATTAGCCACATTTGACAGACCAGAATATTTCCTCTAGCTGACAACATTGTTATTCAGCAGCCTATTCAAAGTGGAGCCAGTGACAAACATTGATGAGCATTTTAATTACATGGAGCCAAACTCCATTCCAGTGCCTGCCACACAAACCTCCAGTGGTGCCTGTGGTAACGCGGCGATGGTGCCAGCTGAACGGAGCAGATGGTCGCAGGGCCGAGGCCGGGGCGCCAGGCATGATGGGTGGACTAACTAGAGTGCAAGCCAGTGCGATCAGCGATTGTCATGCTTTTAGCAATGCCACCGCAGGCAAACAGTAATTCAGTCCTGTCTTTGTCAGCCATTCAGAACTTCCCTTGGTTACTCATTTCCTATTCTGCTGAGATAATACTTTCTGACCTCGGGCCTGTGTGCAAATTGGTCACGTAGAAGTAGTAGCCTTGCGTCATTCTCTGGACTTTTCTAAGGGATGATAATATTGACTTAACCATGGATTGGTAAAAAGATGTTTTCTGGAAAATGTCAGAAGCTGTTAAGGTTGTGAGAGACAGGTGAGTGTGGTTCAGTTTGTGTCTGTGTGGCTAAAACAAGCAGAAAGCCCCCCCCCCCCCCCCCCCATGATCTAATTTGCCCGGCCTCCCCTCACACCAATTGAGCTGCTTCCTCGTGCTATAATATCTTCAAAGTCTTGTAATCTCGTCAGCTGAGTAAAGTCTCCAAGTGAAACCCTCTGTAAAGGTCAACCAATGCAATTTGAATATCTTTGATTAAACAGTGTGCCGGTGCCAGACCCAGACTGTAGGTCACTGCCTCAGAGAAATGATATCCACCCCTCTCACCCCACTCGTCCCTGCCTGAGTCTTGACTCTCGCAGCTTCCTCATTGTTGAGGGTCTCCACTGCCGCACTCTGCATTCTTTCCAGCAATTTGTGTAATGTCCCAACCCTTTTTTTTTTTTCACTCAGCCACCATTCTCTCATTCGTCCTTCACACTCTGCATAGTTTCTGTCCAAAAATCTCAAATCCTGAACGTTTCTTCATCTCTTCTGACCTCGTTCTCTCATTTGTTATATGACTGATTCTAACATTTTTCAGAAACTGAGCCATTGAACCATTCATTTGCAGACTAGCATTTTAGTTAAATCCCCTGTAAGGGTCAGTTTCCTAGTCTGATACCCAAAGAAAAATTGTATGATATTTTACATCACTTACTCAAGAACAAATTGGCTTTCAACATCCTAGTTTAGCTGGTTTTAGCTGGTTGGCTGACCTTTAAGCGTTGAGCAGCTACAGTATGGTAGCCTCCAAATGTAATCAAGACTCGCTTGGTGGCATTTAAATATAATGACTACCATGGTCATGAATGACTGAAAACATTCCTTACACTTTTTACCCATGTTTTAACAAAGTACGTCTCTTGCATTTTAATTCTTTTTATTAACTTGTCTGACAGCCAATTGAGGATGAACTTTTTCCCAGAGTGTATATTATATTTTAATGGCCCAACTCCTCTGTTTCTGCCTCTAGTTTGCCCTGGCACAGAGAATAAGTTGAGCTCCCTGTCTGACCTGGACCAGCAGTACCGCACCCTGAAGAAGCTCTACGAGAACTGCGAAGTCGTCATGGGCAATTTGGAGATTACCAGCATCGATCGCAACCGCAACCTCTCCTTCCTCAAGGTATGAAACGAAGCCGGAGCCGCCTTTGGTCTGTTTTCTGCGGCAGGTGTCTGTAACTGTATCGGTGTGCGTTGACAGGGAGCAAAAGAGGCTTGAGTTTGAATGTTTCAGCACTTTGGAGAGTGGCCTTCAGGACCACGGAGAGAGACAGTCAGACCTCCAACGTTTCTTTGTCATGGACGGTGACAAAGAAACGGGACAAGCAGGGAAAGGAATGTTTTATTAGCATTGACAGAGATGAAGGCTGTGTCTGTTACTTCCTCATTCTCTGTTTTCCACATTGTAAAATCTCAATTCTACTCAATTCAACTACACCGAGCATTATTGATGCAATATAGAGCCGATTCAGTCACTGATGATAAAATATTAAACATAGTATCTTAAATAGTGTCTAATATCTTGATATCACTTGGGGGTGATCACAGATACAGCTTTAAGAATGTGAGCTCGAAAGTTTCAGCACCATGGAGAGTGACACAGGAGCTGTTTACTACACTACACATTAACAACTACAGTATAAACGTCCCATAAATACACTATACATTCTACCTCTGTTGGCCCCAAACCCCCCCTAGGTGGGGCCTGATGTGTGCTGTAACACCTACTCACTACCTGCATGTGAGGCATTCAGGGGACATCTGTGAATTGTAGCTGGTAGGGGACATTTGTAAACTTTAGAGTTTAGTTTGAATGGGTGTGGTTGGCATATCTTTGCTTTGACGACCCCCCACCACCCCCACCCCAGAGTCTAAGATGGGCATAACAGACATTCAGCAGTCCAGTTTAAGTGCAGTGTTGCACAACTGTAATTTTCACATCTTCAAAAGCCAACACATTGAATTGTGTGACTTGTTTGCAGAAGGCACGGACTAAAATTTCACACTGACTTGGTTGACAGTAAATATAGTGCGCTTGATAGTAAGTACACAAGGTGTGAGTTCAGATCAAGTCAAAGGAGCAGGATTGGAACATTTCAGAGGACAGAGACACAAAACGAGACAAAGTTTTAGCGTCACAGATTGAACGGGTTCGAAAAGTTTCAGAAGCACCGACATAAACAGAGATTTCTGCACCACAGATTGTGAAGCATAGTTCAGATTTATTGATTTTCTTGTCCCTCTGCATGCAGAGAAACAGCTAAAACAGCCACAGTATGTAAACGCGCTTTCTACTCCAAAGCTGAAGTTGACTGACTTTGCAATTTTCATAGCTCTGAGCAGTACCCCACTGTTTCTTGAATAGAAATGAGTTTGCTCTCTTAAGAGACATGAAGAACTCAAATTGGACAGATTTGGAATTGTTTGGATTGATCTCTTTGTGATATATTTCCATCTTTTCATTTTCACGAAAACGGCAAATATAAATGAGTGTGCAAGATCTCTGCTGATTCGCCAGATTGTTTTGTACACCTAACTAAAACTAATGCACAAACACAACAGCCATGTTTTATGCTGACAGATGCTCCTATTGCTGTTTCCTCTCCATTTATATTAATGAGGGCAGGCTCAATAACAGAAATCCCTTTCTGTTTATTGCCATATAGTTCCACCACATCTTGCAAAACAATCACTGGGTCAAATAGACTCTTTGGAATGACTTTCTTCTATCAGTATTGCTATCCACACTTTCTTGGAAGACGATGATGAACTACAGTTTGCAATGAGCCTTTTTTTTTTGTGCTTTGGAGACATGGGAGGCCACTTTAACATTTGCACTGGAGGCATTTTGCTGAGTCTCTTATCTGGAGTGTGTTGGGATAAGTCACCAGCGTGAGTTCAGCATCTTTTTCAGGTGAAGTGGACTCATTGGTATTGATCGAAGGCCTTTGCCAGCATGAGACAACGCTATACAGGACAGCGGAACTAATAGTAAGAGGCACTGATAAGCATTTCTATGGAAGAAACGTCTGTGTGGGAAAATGAGCAGTACTCCGAATGTGAAATGCCATCACCGTTCCCCTGGATCGCAGTCATCTCCTCCGACTCTGTATATGTGTCTCCGATTGGGTGTGTCTGTGTGCTTGCGTTTCCATCATCGGGGCTGCCTTTTTAAAATTCACTTGTGCTGTTGCATGTGCACACACTGTATGTGCCACTAGGCGCCTTCCCTCCCCCCTGCTGTTAAATGAAGTGAGGTGTAGTCTAATTACTGGGCCAGCGCTATCAAATGAATAGCATAAACAGTCCCATTAGACCCAGCATCATTAGGGAAACAATTAGGCATCTGGGGGATTGTTAAGTGGATGTGAGGGGGGGGGTCAGGATTCGGGTGTTGGCTGGTTGCCATGGGAACTCTGTTGCCACCACCCTGTTGGTCACGAGGTCACTTTTGGTGATGTCTTAGATCTATTTTAACTTTATCAAAACAGCTTTGCCGAAACCTGCAGCAGGCTGGTTCAAGCAGAGTTCGAAATCGATGTAAACACATATTGCACACATTACACTTCTGCAGATGCACTACGTGTTCTGAGCTGCAGGCAGTCAGCGGATGGCGGAGGAGAACTTATGCACTTGGACTGTATGTTCAGTTTAAAGCAGCTGCCTGGGCGGTACACACAGTATATGTGGACAAATGGATAGACAGAGTGTTTATGCAGGGAAGGAGTCAAGATGGAGGAAAGGGAGGAGGAGGAAGCAAGAGAAGAGCTAGAGGGGTGTCACTTTTATGGCAGGCAAAAACAGCTGCTTACAATGTTCAGCTACTGTGCCGCGGGGGTGTGTGTTTGCGCCTGCATATATCTCTGTATGTGTGTGTGTGTGTATGTGAAGAGTATAGAGGCCAACACGAGGCAGAGGTGGAGAAACAGCGAGCGAGGGAGGGAGGGACAGACAGGAAGAGTTGGTGATTTTTGCCTGGTGAGATACTGACAGCTAGATGGATGAGACGGCTCTCCAGCCTCCTCAGGTCCAGCTTTCCTGCGAACCACATCTCTCCGACTCGCCGTAATTCACTGCATCCCTCCAGTCGAGGCTGGGCGAGTGCAGGAGGACCAGAAATGTGAATAATTTAGTTTTTTTCCCCGCTGAGGCTGTATCAGATCTGGGCCAATTCGTATCCACAAAGAAATCATTGTGTTTCTATTACCCTGCTGGGTGGAGCTTTCCCCTTTAGGTCGCTATAAAACACACAAATATGCATTTTATTTGATTTAATCATTATAAATTTTTACCTGAATTTAAACTTTAAAATCTTCCAATTTTGGCTCATCAATATTTGGTTCTCCATTGAACAGGATGTATTGAAATAATGTTGAAAACCATTACAATGCCAAGGTTTTCAGCTGGCCATTATACCAGAAATTCCCATCAATATCAGGTGGATTTGCACACACCTCATCTTAACATAATGAAATGTTTATAAAATAACCCTTAGGGAATTTTTTTTTAATCAAATATGGATCACGTTTTGTCAGTTTGGGGGAAAAAAGAGTCATGTTTCATAAGATTTATTGTCCATTTTAGAGCTGCAGTTAATGGTAATGATTAAAATCGCTGAGAAATGTCAGTGCAAATGTCCATCACTGAATTGTTTGTTTTTTCCAACCAGCAAGAGAGATAGCAAGAAAGCCTCACAATTTAGATAAAAAATTACAATAGAGATGCATTGGTTATCAAAGTAATTACCCTGTAGACTAATTGTTTCAGCTCTATGGTAGAAATCAACTGGATTGTTATCATATTTCCCAACTTTTACAGCAACTCAGTCATGTCCAGCCTCTAGTTTCTCTAAAGGATAAGGGGGGAAATTCTTAGCCAGCAGGGTCAGCTGATTTAAGCTGGTTGGAGATTTGCGTTTTAGCAGTTTAGGGCTGAGAGCCCCTCTATCTAGTTTGCTGGCCAGCTCCGCTGGCCGCTGCGTGTCTGTCACTCAGAATGACCCATTTTCTCAGAAGTGAAGCAGGAATCGGCGCCAAGTGGCCCGCAGTGGCCCACAACCAGCTAATGATGTCACCTAGGCTGAAGGACTCTTCATGAAAGCTGGATCACTCAATGCCAGCGCTGGGGCACGATGCCAAGGGAGGGTGGGGGATCTTTGTCCATAAAGCCAGGAAGAGATGTACAGCACACCACGTGTGTTAAAGTTTCCAACTTTTCCAGGGAGGACTGAATCTTTCACAAGTTAGGGACACAAACACACACACACACACACACACACACACACACACACACACACACACACACACACACACACACACACACACAGGAGCTTCAGCAATAAAGAGAGATGAATGACACGGCCACTGAGGTGTATACTCTGTGTCGACATGCAGACAGAGACACTCTTTACTAAGCTTATCTCTGGCAAACACCAGCCGGGGGAGACAGAGAGAAAAGTGAGATACAGTTTTTTTAACCAGCACTCATTTCCAAACTCTCCTGTTTAAAAAAAAAAAATGGGGGGTGGGTTGGGGGAATGTGGTTCTGAGTTCAGTGCAAGGCGCAGCCGAGCAACAGAGAAATAAAAAAAAAAAAAAAAAAAAGATGTGAGAGGGGAGAAAAGAGACTCCTCGTACCAAAGACTTCCCATTTTCCTTGGGCTGTGTTTCAGCAGCAAAATGAAAGCGCTCGGTGATTCTGCAGCTTAGCCGCTGTCAAAGTGGAGCTGCATCCTCAGAAGTGCATCGCGGAGGCGCACGCTCTCTGCTGCTTTTCCGTGCATTTACTTGTAGCGTGCTGCGCAGACGTTGTATTAGTGGAAACTCGAGTCCAAATGAGGTTGCAGGTGCGCTTACGGGGGGGGGGGTAAATGTTGATCTCATTCACGTCGTACATCACAACGAACTTTCATCCTTGCTCTTTTGCGTCAGTGAAAACTTATTTTTTCTCCCACCCCCTTCTCATGTCCTTGCTGTAACCTACTGAGATTCGTGAGAGATTATTGCCTCTGTGTGTCATTATTCAGCACTCATCGGATCGCTCTTCTCTCTGTCTGAGAGTGTGATCCTACGCTATTAATTTACTGTGAGGCAGTAATTCAGGCTGCACTCTGTCACACTTGTTTCACGTGTCTGCCCTTCATCTGGTTTCCCATGATGCACCAGATGGCCACTTCCTCTTGTGTATGTTTGACGTTGGAGTGGAGTGGTTTTCGTGGTTTGGGCTCGGCCCTTCTTCAGTTCATATTCAAGTAGATTTGAATAGTAGTAGGTCTAGTTTAAATTCAACGGCCTGCCTCCAGGGACATGAAAAGTGTTTTTTTCTGCCCCATGCAACACCCTTCAGGGTGACTTGGGTGTCCATGAGATTACTTGGGTAAAAAAGAAGGAATCAAACGTTGAAGCTTTGAATGAGCGAAAGCGATGTGGTAAATGGAGGTTTTTATGTGGGACTGAGAGCAGAAACCCAACCCTCCATAGTGAGAGATGTTATTTCCATGGAGGGACTCAGAAAGCTGGAGGACAAGGCCAGTGAGGAGGTCAAGTGCTCCTCTCCTTTCCCTCATTCTCAGTCCCAGTTTTGCACCATTGTGCTGCATGCGGCACAATGGCTGTCAAGGGGACCTCTTCACCAAATAATGACACCGTGATCACGGGCAACGCTTGGAGAGGGGCGTGCCAGCCAGGCGAATCGTACGGTTTCATTAGCCTCTGAACCAGCTGAGGTGCTCAGAAAAGGTTGGGACTGTCGCCTGGAACGGGAGGCTGTTAGCGCCTCGCAGGCGCCCGGCAGTGTCTGAATAATTACAGCTCTTAACGCTGGGAAAATTAGCACCCTGCTCGCGCCAACCAGCACCCTGCCAGATCATGGTGGCACTATCCTGATGTATCTCATAGTTCATTAATTGTGGGGTAATGGAGACGTCCAGGCCCAAGAGTAGAAAAATATAACATTTTACTCTGTTACTTCTCTCTTCCCAAAGAAGATCTGTTTTCTGCAGGTGAGCAATTTATTTTAACCACAAGCTGGAAAAAGGTTTAATAGAAACAGGAAACAGGCTTCTAATAGACAAGATATCCTCATTTCTAGATTAGTTGAAAAGGGAATGAGAAAGAAAAAGGGCATTTTGTGGAAGAATTTGTTTATAATACGCAAGAAACATTATTCGGTAACATTAGTAACATTCAGGTTTCGGCCTTGTTGCAACAAAAAGTATTTCACAAGTAAGAAACTGGCTGTTTGCCTCTGCCGAGCCACAGTGCACGTGTACATGTACAGATAAATGTGAGCTAGCGTTCAAGCGACAACAGCAAAAACAGCTGAGGTTAGTCAGACTAAATTAGTTTATTTAGCATAATTGTTGCTGGTGCTGCTTTTTTTTTTTTTTTTTCACCTGAGCACAAAGATGGACCCCATCGATGATCACTGTGATGTTACTACTGATTTCTGTCTTAACTCAGTGGATGCAGTCATGAGAGAAACCGTTCAGTTCTTTGTTGTGTTGTGACTCTGAATGGTCAGGCTGATTTTTCAGGAAGCAGAAAGTGTGAGTTCACTTTAGCTGCACAAGTTACGAGAGTGGGGCTGATTCGTAAAAATGGAGGGCACGCGTGACATGACGTGCATGTTGTTCACGGAGCTGCCAACTTTTTAGAAAACTGTGCAAATAAACAGGCCAGAGAGAATTTGGTGCTGCCGCTGTTGGAGCTGACTCCCGTGGGAGTTGCAACACCTCAGTCTGGATGTTGGGGTGCCTTGTGCCCTTAGGGGGGGCTTGGTGGGTGGTACGACTGGGACTCTGCTCCTGCTCATTACCGTGCATTAATGGCTGCCTAGCCTGCAGCATTGGAGAGCTGTTGTTTCGTTGCAGAGATAAGTGCAGAGGGGCCAGACCACACACACACGCACACACACACACACACACACACATATTCATACACTAGATATTATGTGAACATGTACACACAAGTTCAGCGTGCATAGCTGCTGTCTAGTATCCGGGCTGATTGTCCTGCTCACCTATTCATCCCTGCACCGGCGTGTTGCTGTGCGCGTGGCCTCCCGCGCGCCATCTTTTTGTCCGCCTGATCAAAGCAGACACGGTGCAGAGCAGAGGTCTCAGAGGTGAAATTAAAGTCTTGCTGCTTCCACGGCGTGGAGGGGGGAAAGTGATTACCGTCAAATTAAAAGGTACGACCATAAAAGCGCGCCACGACCGAACCCTGGCAATTCATCAAAATGATCCCACGGCGCGTCTTTTGCTTATCAAATTGTAAAATATTGTCCGTGACACCGGCGTAACAGGGGCGTAATTAATGCACTAAATCAATTCCGAATCATTCTGCGCAGAGTGGCCCTGCTGGGATGCCGTCATTATCACAAATTATGGGGCAGATGCATGGGGCCAAGAGGAATGGGTAAAGTTCTAGCGGTGTCTCCCTCTCCTCTACAGCCAATCCTTTCCAAAATGCACTGACTAACTTACAGTCAAACAGCGTGGTATTTCTCTTCACTTGCACCTTGAATTGCGTGATAACCAGGTGCAGATAGTTTTATTAGGGAGCGCTGTTTTGGATTTTGATGCCCTAACATTAACCCTCACATGTGGGCTTTCATGACAACACCCAGCTCTTCATCTGCAAAGACATAAGTTTAATAGATGGATATATGAACAGTTAGATTTCCATGTCTTTCTTTTTTGTCACAGTGAGAGATTTAGTACACAGGGGTTTTATTGCTTAATGGAGGTTATTTACTCCCACACAGCTGAAAGCCTTCTCTCATTGAGTGCTGTTAAGAGCACAATTGTGGAAGTTCAGGTTTCACCAAGCATCATCTCTGTAAGCCTTTTTTTTTTTGGCGTTAGAAATGTATGCTCTTGTTCAAAAAAAAAAAAAACAACCCTCTAATAATCTTATTGTAAATAAAGAAATAACTCCGCTGCAGAGTGCAACAGAAATATTAATGTTCAAGGTCCCATATTGTACAACATGAGATGAGATGCCCAGCTCTAGTTTAATTATACATCAGGTCTAGGTTCTATATAAATGCTGTGGAAGTATTGAAGTCCTCAGTCCACAGAGAAATGCTCACAGCCTGTATTCAGAAACTGAGCCTTAAAACCAGCCGGCAGGACTTCTGTGACTTTGTGATGTCACAACAAAGCAGTCACGCCCCCAAGCCCAGCCCAGCCCACCACCTGGAGCCACCATCCAACCTTGCAGGAATTTGGTTTCTCTGAGAGTTTACCTGAAATCGATCCGCTGTGTCAGCCAATCAGAAGAGAGCGAAAGCCACATATCCTGTCTCCTGATTGGCTGACTGACCTGAGCTCTGTAAAACTACACTGACATGGTTTTTGGTTCTTAAAACCACAAACATAGCTTCTTATGGGTATCAACTAAAACAAAAGACAGGAAACATGTAAGATACAATTTCTTTAATTCCTTTCATCTGGCCAAAGGCGGTAATTAGTCTCATGATGTTTGCCTCATGTGTTGAGGCATCGTTGCTTTTTCCCCTGGCTCCAAAAATAGAAAATTAGGAAACGTTTTGAAGACAGAACAGAACAGCTTCTACAGAGAAAAATGGAGCTGGGCCAAGAAATAACCCTTCACTGCAAAACGCGCAAATAAATAATGGACTTTCTCTTGTCCTAGTCTTGTCTTCCACAACTTCCCATGAACTTTTTGAAATCCTCAGGTCTTAGCTGCTAACATGAATAGTTACATTATGAGAACAGTCCATGTAACTGAACAATTTTGTGTCCAGTAGAGCTTGTGTATCCACGCTGGGATCATGTGCCTTCTTGAAGGCAGCACATTGCCTCTGCAGGATATTTTACATATGCATGTCTGCTGCACCAGGGAAGGGTAGCCCGTTGTCCACCAGCCTGTTACCTGATTGCAAGCTTTGTATGTTTTTTTTTTTTTGTAAACCCTTTTGCACGACTGGTGAAAAGAAAAACAAGTGTCTGTCTGATGCTTTTTTTTTCCCTCTACTATATCCTAAAGGTTCCCTACCTCCAAAACCTTACGAGCCTGCACTTCAGCACTAAATGGGACAGACCTGATGTGCTATTTGTTGTTGTTGCCGTCCTTCTAATGAGAACACACCTTTACCCCGACACGCATCCTTCCATTTAGAGCCACCGCCCTTTCAGACACTAAAAAGGCATATTAGCCACACATTTATTTATGGGTGTGTGTAAATTGTTTCTCCCAATGCCTGGTTAATATCTTCCTCTGGCAGCTGGCTTTGGGAAAGTACACCCTGCATCATGCTGCCCCCGCCACGCTGAATGGAAGGAACAGATTGCGTTCCTCAGTGACATTTACACTGTGTTTGTGCGAGTGTGAGCGACGTGCCTGCGCGCCTGTATGTGTATGATACGTGTACGTTATGTGGCTTGTGATGCTTTTATGTGCCCGTCTCTGGGTTTCGAGTTTGCGTGAGTTTGTTTGTGTATGTTCTGTGGCCCTTCATTCCCAGCACGTGTGTTGTCCGTCTAAATCACAATTTGAGGTTTGTCGAAACAAAGCACTGTCATCATCACAGCTTTTTCATGGCCAATGCATCAGTTACTGTGTCACTGGCTGTCAGTTTTGGACAGTAAGTATCAGATTTGTTGTTGAGAACGTGCTTGATTTCATAGTAAATGTCTCAAAATCAGCGCTTGGGGGAGGGGGTAGTTCGGTCGGATTGCACTTGTCAGTCTTTATTTTCAGCTCAGCAAAACAATGTAAGGGTTTAAAAGACGAAACAAAAAGCAAGCAAAAAAAAAAAAAAAAAAGAAAAAGACTTGCATCAGAAAACCAGCTTCCATCACCACCCACAGTGAGTCATAGAGCGAAACATCAACCGAGTTGGTTGGAGTGTGAATTTCTTTGTTTATTCCATCACATTGCTTTCTCTTGCTGCTGCAGTTACACTGTCCCGAATTGACTTTAATTCTATTAGAGCTCCTGTCAAATGCATCCTATTTATTATTACCTAGTCTATTGAACATCTTAAAATATGCAGGCAGATAGAAAACACTCTTCTCCTATATCCCTCAACTTACGCCGCTGGAGTTATTTCCATACTGGCTGAAAACCTATTGCATGCATCTCCATGTAGCTCAGGAATTCACTGTGCTGCTACATGTTCCCAACCTGCTTTGCCACATTTTTATTGTTTTATATATAACATTACAGTTAAGTGTAGCTTTAGTTTTTGCCGGGCCGGTTTTAGCTGCTGCAGCGTTTGCCGCAAAGGTTGAAATGACGTAAAAGAGGCTCTTTTATGGTCTGTACTGATGCGGATGTGGGTGAGAAATAAATATTGAGTACAGCGACCACACATTGTAAACAGTGCGTGAGAGCAAGGGCTGCAGTTAGTAGTCTGGTGGTGCAATGCTGCACAAAACACAGTGATGGAGCAACCTCATAACGATGAGTTTGGCCGTCCGCGCACACAGAGGCGAGGTCGAGGTTCAACAAAGGTGAACTCCGACCTGCGACTCTGCTGGAGCAGCCAACAAAGCAGGAAACACACCCTTTGTTTGTCCGTGGTGCAGGCTTCAGTGGAAGGGGATTGAGTATTTTGAGGGAACACAAACTTTACTTTGTGCTACATGCTCGTGCAAACTCCTCTGCAGTGAGATGTGAAGATGTGTCTGATGGGAGTGATGGCATCAGAGCGTGTGAGATTTGGGCCTATATACTTTTACATGAATGAAGCCCACAGTGATGAGGTTTACCCTCCTGCAGAGAAAGGAAATGGCTTTTTGTCATAAGGTAACACATAAGGAGAAGCCACCTTAACACGCATCTCCAGTGCAGCACTATTCATGATCTGTCTTTGAAATTGAGATAATGCCAACTGGAATAAGGGAATCTCTAAAGGTGCATTCTGTCTTTTTGCTCAGCCAGGTAGAAATGCTGTTGTGATATATTTAATCGAGCAGTCTTATGTTTGTTTATGTTTCTTTGTGTGTGCTTTATCTCAGATGCCATTATCGAGCCAAATTGATATCTATTGCCAACCCACACCTTGTAAAAACGCACGCTTGTTGGCAGATGCACCTGTGGCACGCACACACGTATCCACGAACAGACACACACGTGCGCACACACCGATACGCACACTCACGCACCTTGTGTTCTCACAAATCAGGACATCCATCTCCGATTAGGGCAATTTGATTCCAGAGTAATGAAGTAGTTCAGCGCTGAAACGTGGCGCGCTTCACAAGCGCCGCCGATGCCACTGCCATCATTTTCCACTGAGGCGATATCGCTGACGAATACCCTCCCCAACTAATGCACACGCACACACAAGCACACTAAAACTCAGAGTATATAAAGAGACAAGACAGATCAAATCTGACATGGTTGTAATCAGTCCCACAGCTGCCTCCTTACCTGGCCTGAATATATTACAAGTTTACACATTCTCCACTTTCAAGGAGAATTGAGAAGAAAAAGAGTTGAACCATAAAGACCTCTAGTGTGCTAATTATAATCTCCCCATCCATTGCAAATCATTGTTCCTCCTTCCATTGTTGTTCTACGTCTGTGCAATTAGAATAAACACCTTTGCACTCTGTGCACAGAGTAAAAGATGTGTTTAACATATATAGATTTTACATGATATGAGAGGAAGGCGGGTGATCTGGAGAAAAGGAACCTCGAGCTGTTGAAGACCAACAGCAACATTAATGATATCGTTTGTAAAGGATGATCGGATAGTAATATATTTTTTAATAGATTTTTTTAATTGGAAAGATAGATTAAATGAAGAGAAAGGCAGCCAAAGTCCCTAATTGACCAGTTTTATCTTCATAAAATGTTTTTTTAAATTCCATTTTTTTTTTTTTTTTGCAATTTTACAGCCAAAAAGCTGCAAAAATAAAACCAAATTGATAATAGCAGTTACTTCTACCTACTGTGTTGTGTCCATGCATCTACTGCATCCACCTCCACAGTGGGAATTCATGTTTTTTTTTTTTTTGTTGTTGTTTTTTTGTCCTTTTTTCCCATTGACACAAATTGATTATCCAAGCAAAGTGTTGCATTGTCTGCCTATGGCTGCATCCCTACCTCCATACCAGGCCCAATCATCAATCACTTGGAAGGGCCGTTAAGCACCTTTTCTTCCCCAGAGGAGTAAACTGACATTGGACCTCAGAGGCCACCAAGCCCCCTCCCCCCTTTCTTCTCCTCTCACTGGACTCACCGGGCCCCTCATGCAGCAGATTGGCCCCTCCTGTTGGGGATCCTGCCAGCCCCTCAAATTTGTCCTAAACTGGGATGACCATGAATAATGAGGGATTTAACTATGAGATACACAAGCTAGGTGCTGTAGGAGAAAACATGCCTCTCACTCCCCCCCCCACCCCCCCTACATAGCCACTGTCAAGCAAGCAGAAGCCAGCCTGTGGCTGACGTGCACTGGCTTTGTCACATAACTACATTATGTAGGGTCCCCAAAGGGTACAGCATAATGCGATACGCCGAGCGACTGTTGCTGGGTTCGCTGCAACAGCTTCACCTCATGAGTTATGTATTAGTGTTTTCACTCTGGCTCAAGGATCAGATACTGTACCGCACTGTCACTCTTTTAGTTTTGCCTGCTAATGCGCTGCAAACTTTCCCCCTTTGGTAATTTTAATTTCCGAGGCAGGGTCTTTACTGTAAATGCGTCTTGACAACGCAAACGCCTCACGGACGCCACTCATGAAAAAGGCTTATATGAGATTGTCGGGCTGTCTGAGACAATAAATATCAGCGCCGAAAGCCAGTAGCACAGCTGCTGCTGGAGGCACACCCCTGGATATCAGCATAAACACACACATACCACTGTCATCCCAAAGTCATTGTCAACACTAGCTGGCAGTGTTACTGAAGCATTAATACCTTCCTTCCAGTTAATCCAGTGGCACCTTAATTGTGATCTAACATGGAAAAAAAAAACAATGTGACATCACAACCTTCAATGCATTTATGAATCACTATTTTTAATTAAGTTTACATTTTTAATTACTGAAGGAAATTGCACCTATTAGGATGATTTCCCACCTTTTGCACCAGTTTTGCTTGCTCATTCGCTAGATTAAGAACGTCAGGAGTGCTACTACTTGAAGATGAGTGAGTGAGCTCCTGAGTTGGTTAAAAAAAAAAGAAAAGAAATCCTCTTCTTATTAACCTTTTTTCTTATTTCGGCTGGGTCTGACATCCTGGTATTTGATCACAATTACGGTGGGCCTATAGCTTGATTTAGGACTCTGTGTGAGAGTAGATACTCCTCGCTAAAAGCCCCACCAATTAGAGTCTTTTGATTGAGCTGAGCAAGAAATTGACTTTTCCCTTTTCCCCTTAATGTGTTGGTGGAAAAGCTAAAACACCTGAAAGGGAGTGGATTTCAAGCCGCTCCGTGCCACCGACTTGAAAAGCAGTGTGTGGGTAGGAAATGCTCGCCCCATCCACGTTTGATGTTGTTTCCATTTGAAGCGAGCAAGAGCCCCACCCACCTACCCCCACCTGCACCCTTTTCACCCTGTTGATTCATCTCAAAGGAGTACCTCAGGGCACTATCAACAAACTTGAGATGTTCCTTACAAGTTCTTTTAAAAGAAAATCTCCCAAACTCTGCACAAATACCAGCACTGAATTACTCAGTCATTTTCACTGTGACATTTCATTCTGCTGGATTTTCATTTATTTCAAAGTCAATGGCCCTCCTCTCAAAGGCCTTGATTTTTTTTTTTTTTCTTTATATAGGATTTCTCAAACTCTTGAATGTCACACCCGAGTGCTCTCAGCATACTTAGCAGCCAAGCAGTCGCAGGAGGTGAAGGAGTGCATACTTCTCTTACAGAGCTCATTGAAGCGAATTGGTAAACAGGTCCCCGCCCGCCCATTGACTTTGCCACCGCGTGGAGGAGTCAGATTGCGCCGATGCTCCGCTAGGATCAAACTGTTGAGAGCCGACAGTCTTGCCGCTGACATGCCTCACTGCACTCTCCTTGACTCACTGGCAAAGTGCTCTATATGTATGGAAATGAGCCATAATCACCATAATATGTGTCCCTTCCCTTGTATTTTATAATGGTGTCATTATAGTTTTTTTTTCCCCCCCTGCATGATGCCTCTCGCCCTCTTCCTCCTCTCCTTTTCCACTTTGGTGTACCTCCCCCCCTCTACATATATCCCTCCCCTCCTCCTGTGCTTCCTCCTTCCTTCCTCCTCCCATCATTCCTTCCCATGCCATCTACCTCATTTACACTCTCACCCATCCAGATGACAGGAACAGGTGCACTATTAATTATGCTTTAAAATATATCTCGTCTGTGCTCTGCTTGCTTCCCCGTATCATTGCACAGTGCGCTCTCTGCACAATGCCTCACTACCTTGCATCTCCTAACCCCAAACTCGATTGCTCATTCTTCCGATTTGACATTCTACATCTTCTTCTGTGGTGCCATTTTTCTTGCCTTTGTATGGGAACCGAGTGCTACTATTTTTAGGCCTCTAATGTTGAGATAACAACTTAATTGTCTCATTATCTCGGCATATCCAACTGCTTTCACGTGATCATGTCTGACTATCTCATTATCTCCAGACAGAAAATTCCGATTTTGTGGAGCTCATGTTTGCTGTCCTAAGATAACGGTTGAATTACATTGTTATCTCGAGGTATCAAACCTTGTTTTCTCATGAGCAGGGCTTAAATATCTCATTATTTTAAGATAACAAAGCCGTGGTTTTTGGGAGATCCAGCTGCTTCGCCCCACTGATGTTGCTTAGGAGTTCTATCCAAATCCGCTTAACCTGATGAAAGCGATGCTGCGAGAGGGAGAGACCTGGGTACGTTACGCTTTTAAAAATAAATAAAAGAGAGTTAACCCCATGATGAAAACAAACTTCCCTGGAAGGGAGATCTTGGATCACAGCGGACTGCAAAACTAAATGGGTGATGAATAAAAATAATGCAAGAAAATGGGCTTCAAACGCATTTTTAGGTTCTGTTCTCAAGTAGTATCTGGAGGTGTTTGCACATTTTGAGATTGTCCCCCCGTAAAAAAGAAACAAATGGTGAATAGGTGACGTCTTGCGGCTGTAGTAACTGGAGCAAAGGGAAAAAGTTCTTTTTCCTGACGACCTCATTGAGCATCTCATGACGCCTCAGAGTCATCTCGCAAATAGTTTCAATATGCACCATCAAAATGCTGCTCACACACTGATGCATCCGTATTAGCAACAGTTAACAGCATATCAGTCATAAGGGGCCATTTTTCTTTTACTATTCATACATTAAATTCATTTTTGCTTCAATATTTATTCACTTTTACTCTGTTGCTGTATCCGTATTGCAGATAATTATAGGTCTAGTTATTGTAGTGGGTAACTGACCTTTATACTCATTGTGATCCTTTTGGATGTTGACCAATAAAACACCTGGAAGATAAGTTTTATTTATCCTATAAATAAAACAATTTGAGTGCATTGCACATAACCAATAGAGAGTGGTGATATAAACCTCTTAATTTCTCTTAAATGCTCTTATGCAATGTTTTTCTCTAAATCTGGGTGAAGCCTAACGGCGATTCTTGGGAAGACTGAAACTGGAGAAATTTGTATGCAAATCTATTGGCTGTGTTGGCAAGGTTTCCCCAGTATCCACAAAGTGAGTTGAAGGAATAAATTATTCTAGACATACAGGCTATTAGCCTAAAAACACCATGCAATTTGGTGGATTAGCTTTCCTAAGTATCTGTTAAGTCATATTTGAGTTAAAACTGGAGGTTCCTGAACACGAGTGCGCTCACTGTCCCTTTATTTTTTTCATCTTCAGTCTAGTTTTACTATTCTTCTTGTGCTTCTACTTTCTCTTTACCAATCGTTGCTGTATTATGACACACAGGAGTCACCAGTCGGTGCCCGACAAAGCGGCTTTCAGTTCATTAACTGATAAAATGTACTATTTACAATTGCTGGTTCATTCCAGTACCAGCTTGAATCAAAATGGTGGCTCCAAATCAAAATTACTAAATAGTTCTGTGCGAGCGGAATAGCTGTGTCTCCACGCTGTGAGACACTGAAAGCATTTCCACATATCTGGAGGGGTTACAGGTGCCGTCTGTTTCCAAGACAGCACGGGCGCCTTCTATCATGACGATGGTGCCTTGAGTAAATAAAAACACTTTTGGCTCCCCTGCCTTGTCCGCAATGCAATGTATCCCGGAGACACAAAGTGCAATTTACCGACGTGAAATTCACATTTTGCCCAGAGGTGAAGAAGGGAGGAAACAAGTCTGTCGGGACTGCATGGGATTGTGTTTGACTGAGCGCTCCACACTAGGCCACTAATTGCTTGCGATTGATGGAGAAAAGCGCTAGAGGTAACATTAAACTTGCAGTGCGTGATGGGTAGTTGACCTGTGTCAACTATGTCTTGTCTGTGCCTCGTAGGCTGTTTTTTTTTTTTTAATGTCAGAATATATATAAGGACTGTAAATGTCTTCGGATTGTGCGGCACAAACCCTCCGTTGCTCTCACAACAGAACAACACTTGGATGCATCAGAGTCGATCTGGAATCAAAAGATTCAGCCCAAAACGGTTCCTGAAATAATAACCTGGTCTTGTGCCAGACTGCGCAAAGATCTGAGCTTGTTTTGTATGATTTATCGGAGGGTTTTTTTAGCTGAGGGTTGAGGGTTCACGTTCCGCAAATTAGCCCTCCCACTCACCTTGCTAAGTGTGTCTGTTTTGTGAAAATACAAGGGGGAAAAAAACCCCAAAAAACTTCACTTTATCTTCCCACTGCTCACCTTGTGAAGTCTGAGCACATCGCCCACAAGGCAGCGGTGGACAGCTTCTCCAAGTTGCATCCCTCAGCTTCTGTGTTTGTGTTTCTGAAACAGAGCGCGGTTGATGCAGCAGGAGGGGAAATGCAGGTGCTTGTGTTTACTTCCCTCCGGACCTCCCTCCTCCTCATCGCCCTGCTTCCTTCCTCCTCCAGCACTGAGGGATGCAGATAAATATTGATCTAGAAAGCGCAAAGGGAAAAAAAAAAAGGAAATTAAATAGTGTCAAAGCGAAGGAAAATTACTGAAAAAGGGCAGTAATCCTTTGATTTAATTAATTAAATTACAACAAATAAAAATCCTTTCTAAGTCTGTTTTTTCCTCTCTTCTGCATGCTCTCTCCCTCTTTGCTCTCTCTCTCGCTCCCGCTGGAAGGCTTTCCTGCGGTTGCTAAGCAACAGGGAAACAGTTTGTCTTTGGTTTTGCCAGCGGGTCCCGGAGGCTGGCAGGGAGACGGGGGCACAGTGGAAGCACTGTGGAGCCTGCCAGCAGCCGAGTGCGTGCCCACAGCTGGGTCGGGTTGCAGAGCGGCCTCCCCGCGTCCCCAGTCATAGCGCCGCTGGCGGGCACCTGGGGGTTACGGCGGATGTAATGATAGCGGGGTGAGCTCGCGTGGCGCCCCTGGCCTCCAGCAGTAAGCAGGGGGTCGCAGTGAGGTCAAGGATGATGAAATGACATGACTTCAACCAAGGGGCGAATCAACAAGCCCTCTGGAGTAGAAAGCCTCTTCTTTACACGTTGGTTTTTTTTTTTTTTTAGAGGCTGAGTCATAAGTTGCGTAGAGTTGCATAAAGTTACAACTTGCTACTCTTGAACAAACATTAAAGAAAAAAATTCACATAACATATTTGACAGAAATTGATTTCACCAAGGGGTTTTTGACAGGTGGTGGAGTACTTCACAATAGAAATCCTTTTCGCAATAAGTATGCTAATCAAAGCCTCCGCTGAAATGGATTCTACTGCTCTTTTATTATGTTGTTCTTTCTCTCTTCAGGTGATTGACACATTGTAATCTTGCTAATAAGCACCTCCACTGTCTGTTTCCTTCCTATTGTGTTAGTGTTACAATAGGCCAACTTGGCAGGTGTGCAGTGTTTTCTGAGTGCTCAGTATAGAAGCTAATCTCAGTTACCTGCTATTATCCCACAAATGCAGACGCTCCACAAGAGGTGTCCAGACTGTCAGTCTCCACTAACGTCCCTCGGGGGTCAGCAGCCAATCAAACCTTGCATTACTCATTTCCTCCTTCCCTCCCAACCAATCATCTGCATCATTACTGACCTGTCTCTGGTCATTAAGATGTCTCTGTAGCTTCCCCTTGCCTCAGAACCCTTTTTTTTTTTTTTTTTTTTTTTGTCAGAGCTTGTCACTGGATCAAAAAAATAATAATGGTCATTGACAGCATTCTACTGCTTTGACCTCTTACACAAGGCAGTAAATTGTGTTTGGTGGTGGGAAGCACATGAAGGATCACCTCTTTGTAGTGGGACCAGTGAGTCTGAGCTGGTTTTGGCCCCTGTAGAAAGGAAGCTGGAGGCTGGAAAGTAAATCTCTGGATGCGCTGGCCCCTCTTGGTGGCACCCCTGGCCCACTGGTGAAAAGAGGCAGCTGTTAACATTGTTTATATCAGGAGCGCTGTGGGAAAAATTGACTAAACTGAGGAGAACAAAACGGGGATAAGAATAAATTGTCTCTTCTAAACCGCTGCAAACGATGCCTCCATTGTACAACTCAGTGTGGCAGCTGATCTGTTTCTCCCACCACTTTTAAATGTAGTGTTCTAATTAGGGTTGTCGGTGGTGGTTGGTAAAACGTGTTCGTGTGGCATTTAAAGACTGTCGTACGTGTGTTTCGTACGTTTCTGTGTGTGTGTGTGTGTGTGTGTGTGTGTGTGTGTGTGTGTGTGTGTGTGTGTGTGTGTGTGCATGAGTAAGCCTGTGCTGGTTCTCCAGTGACTCAAATGAATATTGCATGGCCGCGGTGATGGAGTTGTAGCAACAAGGGATTAAGATGTTTTTTAGAAAACACACACATGCACTCATCAAGCTAAGTTCAAGTATCCAGTAATGATGTTGTACGTGATGATGTGATTGGCTGCTAAACTTTTTAATTGATTGAAAGGGCTGGATAGATTATTATCTGCTGCGATGAGAATGCTATTGTTGACCTTTAACCCTAATCAGTTGTTTGGCGTTGACCATGTGAATGGGCAACACTTTTCTGCAGGAATAAAATGAAAATATTCAAAAAATAATGATGATAATAATAATAATAATAATAATAATAGTATAGTGCTGGCCTCGCTCTCATCCCTCAGCCCGACTTTGCAGTTCAATTAATTTGCCTCATCGAGTACATAACACAGAGGTCATCGCTCTGCGTTTTAGTGACTCTTGAGAAGGTCAGTCGATGCACGATGAGGCTGATAGTAGGGGTCCGCCGTGCTCTTCAGCGAGGTGCTCTGCTTTTTTTTTTTTTTTTTCCCCCATATATCAAACGTGTCTGACTCATTCAGGCAGCCAAGACCTGCATCGAACAACAAATGATTCCATTTTAATTTTAGGTCTGAGGAATTTAATTGCACCCGACTGACAGTTTTGCACAGAGGATATCAAATATAATCAGAAGTGGATGTGAAAATATTGGGGGGTTTTTTTGTTTTGTTTTTTTCTAGATGTGACCAATTATTGGCTTTACGAATGCCATAGCCGCCGGTATCATGGCTTCTTAAGCCACAAATAACAGCTGAGAGACTCCAATCAGGGGAGATGTGTAATCAGTCTTCAATTGAGCTGACATTTTAATCATTTCAGTCTGTATGTCCAAATTTTTCACGTGGTTGACATTTCAAAATGCAAATAACATGCTCCATGCACAGAAAGACACAGAAGTGTATTTAGACGGGGCTAAAAATGCACTGACATAGTAGCGTTAGAAGCGAGTCTGTGAAATGCATGCTGATGTGCAACCCATGCAACATGTTAAAAGAAATGTGCTTCACATATTTAAAATCAGCAGCACAACCTCAGCTATTTCTATATGTTATATATTAATAGGCTTCTGTTCACTGTAATAGCGATAATAGCTCATAAAACAAGAAAAAAACACAGAATTTTTACATATTTTCTAGATAAAAACACTGTAAACCATAAAAACAGAAAGTTACAGTTGTTCTCGAGCTGATTGAAGTTTCTGTCTTTATCTGATCATGAGTTCTGCTAATTCTTTTAAGCAGTAATGATGAAAAATCAGCTCCAAAGCTTCTAATGATCTAAGTATCTTATTGTCCATCTCTCTCTGTCTTTATTCTGTCAATAAACTCAATACCGCTGCCTTTTCCATTGCAGCTTTTGTGTTGGATGAAATAGTCTTGTGGAGCAACATGCAGCATTTCATGGAACCAGATATTAAGTGTCCTCTCTTTTCTTTTCCCCCCAAGTCGATCAGAGAGGTGACCGGCTACGTGTTGGTGGGTCTAAACCAGTTCGAGTACCTGCCGCTGGAGAACCTACGGATCATCCGTGGCACCAAACTGTACGAGGATCGCTACGCCCTGGCCATCTTCCTCAACTACAGGCGGGAGGGGCACTACGGCCTGAGACAGCTGGGGCTGCGCAACCTCACAGGTAAAGGTTGGGATATATAATGATGTGCTGCATAATCAGCATAGAACTCTGAAAAAGACTGATTTTGTGAATCAGGGATGCATTTTTCAGCAGCCTGTAAAATCCATTCCCATTTCTTACAGTACAGTTGCTTATGTTTGACTTGTTTGTACACCCACATATACAGATTTAATTGGGCCTTTTTAATTAAGTCACAAAATTGGAACTCAACTTTTGAAGCTACGTATCTGCTACTCTGGCAAATGTGCTGCTATATAGAAGGATCAAATGTCTGTGAAAAGTCCTATTTCCCCGTTAATTACATTTTTTGTTTACACCCTCTTGGTCTTCTTTTATAGAGTCATTTTTTTTGGAAGTGGTTGTTTCTTTTTTTTTTTATTTTATGGATTAGCTGTTTTTTACCTCATGTGAGAGGGCACAAGCTAAAGGGTTGCATTTGCAAAGGTTAGCTTTTTATCTGCTTTGAGTCGTGACCTCGGCGCCAGTGCATCTTTGCCGTTTTTGTTTTACCCCTTTGTGGAGTGACCTTGCAACTCCAGTCAAAATAATCGAAGCAAACACAATCTGCTTTATTCGTGAGTACTTCCTCCATCATCCTCCCGCCGAGTCTCCTCACTGCAATTAGCCAAGTTCCTCTTTATCCGTGTAAGCCACACGTGTAATTCACAGATTGAGCTGCAATGGCAGTCAGCCTGCTAAAAGGTTTGCTTTTTCCAGCACATCAGGAGTCAGGTGTTGCCTTTTTCTCCCGTCTTGACGGCAGCATTACCATCGCTGCAGGAAAGAAACGCAAGCCGTCATAGGAGAAGCGCTGGCTGAGGGACAACTGTCACATGCGATCTGAGGAGAAGCAGTCTGATGGGTCACTGTTTCTTTTACAGATTTTTTTTTCTGGGTGCAGTTTTTTGATGTTACTATCTAGAGTGACAGAGAGGTGGTAAACAGAGAGACACTTCACATATGCGATGAAGGTCAGGAATAAAACCGCTGTGTTCCAGGAAAAGATGAAGATGTCCAAGGCTGCTTGAGGATGTATAGCAGAGGTTGGCACTTGAGAGTGGGTGCTAAATGCTTGACCATCTGATGTAGAGTCTGCAGTATGAAGTAGAAGAAAGAAAATGGCATACAGGAAAGGAAATTGTCCTCCGAGTCCCTTTTTATTTCGCTCAAATTTAAAAACTCAGAACTGTGATGGTGAAAATGGGACGCCTCCGTGGCATTTTCTTTGGTTTTATCAAGTCATTTGGATGAAATTTGCTGGATTTCTTTGTGGCAGAAAAACAGGAAAAGAGCGCTGTTCTTCCAGCACGAATGGAGCGAAATCTTTTACAGTGTCGCACCATCGTGTCCAGCACGTATGTCCTTCGCAGTGCAGCCAAAGCACAAAAGCACATGCACACGGGAGCTGCCAGTCCTCCTGACAAAGTCCTCTCACTGAGGTGTAATTCATTTGTTAGAATCTAATAATTTAACTGTGTACAAAAAAAACAGCGACATGTAGCCCCTTGAAGGTGAGTTTTATGCCATCATCTTGCAGAGGAGAGTGCCAGCGAATGAAACAAGGAAACTGGGCCCAATCCCACCACAGACCGTCCATGTGGTATGTGCCCTGAACTGCCAAGAAACCAAGACGGCTCTGCTTGTATCCCCCCTTTTGTTGTATTTTGCCCAAGGCTTCTTCTCTGGCATTGATCTGCCCGCTTTACACTGTTCTCCTGTGGCCAGAGTAACTCGTGCTGCATCCATCCTACTGCTGGCGGTTGCGTGTTGTGTTTTTTTCTTCGGTTAATTGCAGTGTGAAACACAGAGAAAGGCGTCCTCCTTTTTGTGAAGTTTTGGGGAATGGACTTCAACGCGTGTCCATACAATGACGAGAATAACCATCACTGTTGAGAAACTTAGAGATTCATCCTGGGCTCCTGAGCCTTTGGCTTTGGGGGAGTGTTTTTGTGACTGATGGTGTGGGATCAAACCGTGATCCATATTAAAGCACATGGCAGATTTAGTGTAATAAACAGTGTTTTTAGAGTCTGAACGTGGTGATAAAGGAGTTTTAAGAGCATGCTGACACCTTAAGCCGACAAAGCAGGAGGGTGCCTTCCATTTTGACCACCTCTATGATGAGATGGAAGTTTAAATGGCCCTTAATCTCCAAATTACTCATAATGAGTTACTCAGTTTTTTTGTCATTCCTCAAAATGGGCTAATGAATACGTTTTCTGCAGCCCAAAGACTATGATCCATATAACTTGGCTTAAAAGCATGCACAAAGAACATGTCCAATGACAAATTATTTTATAGAAGTGGGTGTATTCAGCTCCGTTCTTAGGTATTTTGTTGCATGATCAGTGCACTTCATTAGCTTCCAGTCCAGCCAACATACTGCACAGCAAGTATTATTTCAAAAGATCAGGATGTTTACTATAGAAGAGCACATAGTAACTTGTCGTAGTATATTCAAATGATCCTTTCAGGGTGCAGGAAGATATACTGTACCTTGCATTATTTATGTCCGCAGTGCATAATCTACAAGTCCAAATTCCTCTTATTTCCCTGAAACTTCTGCAGACTGTGTTGATCCTCAGAAACAGAATTTACCTCTGGTTCACCGCTGCCTGTCTATCCGCCTGGCACTCCACACATCTCCTATTTCAGCACACTCACAGGATGGTGCCTCACATCGCTCGCCTTTGGTCCATATCATCCTATCCCAGTGCACCACAATGCTGCAATTAAGCCAGATCCAGCCATGCATATGGATCAGTGCTGTTCCTCTTAATTCCCTGGGATAAGAAAGAAGAAAAAAAAAATACAGGATTCTCTCTTTTAGGCTCACAATTAGGTCAGCAGATTAATATCCCCTCTTGATGCTGATTTGAAAGCTACCAAGCACATATGCTGAAATGTCCTTATTTGTGATTCATTTTGCCATTTCACTTCTGCCATATCCATCGGGGATATATATACGTGCCCAAGTGAGGATATATTCAGCATTTCTCACTGCACACAATACATTAAACAACAGCTTTACTGCTGCTCTATCCCACTGTGGATTCAGTACACAGTGGGAGTCCACAGGAAGCGTGGAATTCAATTTGGCTGCAGAGTCAGTATGCATGCAGCTGTGCGGTCTTTGTGGTAACGTGGATATATAGCAATCTGTGTTAGAGATGAAATTCCTCTGATACCAACTTGTTCGGCCTCACCCCGTGATGCTCCCGCAGCTTCCCGAAAGTCTGAATAACCTATAACACGCATGCACGACACATGTATCGACAGCCACACGAACCGCGTGCATACGTAGCCGGCAACATGCCTCAGTACACACTGCAGTGCTAATTACCCCATGCTGCACAGCAGTGGCGATAACAGCCACTATAAGAGTCTCAGAGCGGAGGAGGTGGCATGTGTGAAATTGTTTTCACATCCAGTTTGCCCCTCTTTCTTTACCCAACTTTAGCTTTGTTTTTGAGTTGTTTTTTTTTTTTGTTTTTTTTTTTTCTCGAACATTGTGAAATTGCCCATTTGGATGAGAGCCAAATGGCTCAGTGTGCCCCAAAGAGAGCTCTGACTCCGGCTTCCCATCTGGCACCAATGCCCCTCACACCCGTGTGCAGAAAGCAAATTACCAGTTCCGACCAACCCCCTTTCTTTCTTCTATCACCTGCCTGCCTCTCACCTGTTTTGCATTTGATACAGCTCACTGGGACTGTAGTGACACTGTCATGATGGCTTCACAACCTGGCATCAGCCCAAACACCCTCCAATTTAAAGCTAATAATTCAGTGCTGCTGTCTTGCTAATTGCAGCATTTTTTGGGAGTGTTTGAATGCATTTAGGCCAAATTACCAACATCAGTTAGTGCTGAATTGATTAATAGACTTCATTATAATTAACCCCATGTGCATCTTCATTTTTAGAGCATGTTACTGATTTACCGGCGAAGCGTTATGAACACTCAATCTGCTCAGCTAAATCAACGAAACAAATATTTTCATCAGATCTACAAAGTGATGATGTGAGGGAATCAAAAGAATTTAGTTGTTTACTTTGATACAATATGGTTTTATTTAGCTGCACCAGTCCTCATAGGTAAATATTTAGTTTTATGAGCATCAGAGATGTTAAAAAAGTGCTTTTTTTTTTTTTTTTTTTTTTTTTTTTTTTTGCTGTTTTATATTCCTCAGCTCCTGAACTTTTTCTTCAGTTTTAGTTTCAGAAGTGTCATAAAAGCTGAATTTGATCTATACAGTAAATCCCCTCAGTGGAGAGTATGAAGATTCAGCACATCAAAGATATTATATCCTCTGCTTATTTGAAAAAAAGAAAAAAAAAAAAGGGGGGGGGGGGGGGGGGGGAGCACACACCTGAAAGGAGAATCCTGCAGTACTGCAGCTCAAATGAAGACAGTTGTCTTTTTACACATCCACGCTTGTCTCTTATTGTTACATCTCATCTCTATCTATCGCGCTGAAGAGAGATGCCCTTGTACACAACGATTGCAAGGGGCCGTATTTATATACATCACTGCCGGGTTTGAGGAGAATTCCTGATTTCCATCTTGTAAAAAAAAAGGAAAAAAGGAACCATGGTAATTGTGTTTGGAATTTGTATGGAGAAAAAAAAAAAGCTACTTCCAAGGCCTCTTTACTTAACATAAAGCTTGTGGTGTGATCTCCAAAATGTGGTGTAATTACAGAAAGATCAAATAGAGCAAAAGCGGCTAATGCTAATACCCACTCTCACTCTGGACTGTTATGAAGAAGAGGGAGAGTAGAGGAATGGGGTCCATTAATAATGAATCCAGTGTCATCATTAAGGCGCCAAATGATTAAAACATATCTCCCAGCTTCAAACGCTGCTTTGCTACCCCAGAAAATGCTGCAGTCGTGGATCTGCAAAGCAAGAGAGCCCTTCAGTCGGCTTGTGAAATAAAGTTTTGCTTTTTTTTTTTTTCTTTCATCTTCACCCCTCCCCTCCCTTTTTTTTTTTTTTTTCCGGGTTGTTGAAACACCAAAGCACCAGTGTTCCTTTTTGAAAACAAAAAATAAAAAATACTGCCAATGTTATGTAATGTAATGCAACAGGCGTGTCTGGTATAGGAACTTTAATACCAAGCCAGGTTGGAAATCATCTCCGAGTCGTCTCAGTTGTGTTAAAATACAGCTGAGCCCGAAAGAACCACAACAACCCCGCCGCCTGTTGTTGCTCAGTGTCTCTTTTGAAGAGCAGACAAGATAACACGGCGAGGAAGCATCTTGTTTAAAAAAGAAAAAAAAAAAAAAAAAGGTGACATTCATTGACATGCAGCTGCACAATGGGATGCCACATCTGACTCCACAGTTTATTTTCTCATCTCTTTATTTCCAGTTCCCTTTTTCTTTTTTCTTTTTTTTTTTTTCCCCAAGCTCTTGCACTCAGAAGTCATTGTAATGCCATACCTGTATGGTTTTATCAGTGTTGTTCTGTCTGCGCTGTGCCGCTGTTGTTTTTTTTTTCTTTCAAATCCTTTGAGAAGGAGACCCAGGGGGCTTCGGGTTTGTCTCCATTAGGGGCTACAGCCCATCTGGGAGGAGGGCAAAATGATCTCTAATGGAATGGTAATAGTCCCTTGTGGCGGTGTGTCTGCTGCCCTGTGCATCGCTCTTTTGATGTTACAGTTCATTGCCAGTGGCTGACACTGTGACTTGCAGGTCAGTATCGGCTAACCCTGGCTAACTGCGTTACCTACACACCTGACAGAACCCCCACCGAGCAATAATTGCCCTTGCCGGTTTATGCTGTGTAACACCACTGATGAAACGCCTCTTCTTGAACCTCCCCCAGCCTCCAGCTTCCCAACCCTGGCGTGAGAGAGCTAGCATTGGCTTGCTAGGACGCCCTGCAGTAATATCTTAAATAACCTGCAGTCAGGATCGCAACACCCTCACAGTATACACTGAGCTCAAGCACAGCAGATGGGGAGGTGATAAGACTGGAACTGAATCCACGTTCAGACTGGATTTATTTCTCAAAGGGAGGTGGGTGATTTAAACATTATCTCCCCTGGTTAATGATTTTAATCTTGTCCCTCCTGTGCAGAGTGATATTGCAACCATAGTTACTGTGCCTGATGTTTTTCGAGAAACACGTAGGTCCGCCTGTAAATTCTATCCCATTTGGAGCCATGTTTTACTTTGAACAGCATAGGAAAAGCTGCTCGTCCTTTCATCAGCTCAGTTTGAAATGTTACTTTTCGAAAAAGAAATAAGTGTTTCTGAATCATAGTAACAACAACATCCAGGCTTTTACAGAATCAGAGGCTGCAGGTGGATGGTCGGCGGAGGCGGGGTGAGGTGAAGTCTTGTGTGAACTGTAGTTACAGCCGAGCTTTCAGGTGAGCAGCGCATCAAAGGCATACAAGAGCACAAGAGAGAGCAAAGCACTGACAGCCAGAGCACAACACATTTGGATATCAAACTGAATGTAAGGGGTAGGGTGAGCGTCGGGGGTCAGGAAGCGGAAGTTAAAGCAAAGGAAGCAGAAGTGCTGTATAAAAATCCATCACCGTCGAAAAGTTACAATTTCGTTAAATGAACGAAATGATTACATTGGAAAAGTTAAAGTTCAAACAGTCTCAACAGTAACAACAGTAGTCCTCCTGCCAAATCCAGCTCAACCCCCACCCCACCCCCCACCTCTGTTCAGAGCAAAAGTGGTGGGTGGATGAGTCAGCATTTCCAGCCAGCAGTCCTTGAAAATCCCACCCGATCAAACCGAACAGCCGTGACTTCATCAAACCTGCTCATTAGAGCTGAATTTCTTTTTTTTTTTTTTTTTTTAAAGAGATTAAAATTACTTGTGACCAGATCGTTGAGTTCCCCCTTTTTTAAATGATCTGAACTACAGTGGTTTGGCGTTAAGGGGAGCGAATAAAAATAAATAAAAAATAGAGCTGAATTTGTAATCCAGGGCCAAACCACTCAGCCCCTGGATGTTGCTGTTGTTAAAAAAACCTTGATTAAATTCTTACAAAACTTTAACCACATGGGGTTCTCAAACATTTTTATTTGATAACCAGAAAAATGCTGTGTCATGAAGCAAAAAAAAAAAAAAAAAAAACTCCCATCATCAGGGTTTTGACGTCCTGATGATGGGAGGTTTTCATTTGACCGTAATTACATTCAAAGCGTCTGTTTGTTTGTGCCATGAGGCACCCTCCTGACATTGCAACATATTTGTGCGCTTTGGGGTGTCGGGTAAAATAAACGGCATGCACTTCACACTGTGTTTGTGTGCGTGCAACGTCTGTCTGCATCCTCTCCCAGGCGTCCGTAACCTGCTTGACTTTGGCGAGCTTGAATGACATTTTTAAGTCTTTTTTTTTTTTTTTTTTTTTTTGTGACTCAGTCAATGCCCCACTTGAGATTGTTGACTTACACTCCAAACTGCAAATCCATTAGCGTGTCGAGCATGGCCAATCATCACTGATGGATATGTCTGTGCAAAGCATCTGCTGCAGAAGTCGCATAAGACGAAGGTAGAGTCAGGGAAAGGGGGGAGTGAAGTTGTGCTGGACTGGCTCACAGAACCTCACACTAAATATACTGTGGAACCAGATGGAGGCAATTTACTGGTCATAGTTGATTTGCTGGTGTGTGTCTGTGTCGGTGTGTCCCAAATTACCCAAGTGGAGGGATGAGTGCTGCAGCTCTGTGCCAGAAAATGACAAATTGCCCATTTAGCCCATTGTAAGTGTCAATTTTAATGCAGAGGGTTAGCTCTGCTTCCGACACTTCTTAAGCATTTTGCTCCATGAAAACATGTAATGAGTCCGATTTGAATTACAAAATGCACGTCAGGCGAGCAGCGTGTTTGTGTGTGCATACTTGTGCACTGCAGGTATTCAAGCACACACACATTAAGGCTCTACAGGAACTATTTTATTTTGTTTCCTGACTCAAGAGTGGACATTTAATAATAACCCACATTTGGAGTTATGAGCTAAGCTGCTCAGCAGTTTTACTGTCTTGATGGCTCCCCTACGGTCCATCCATTGTGCCCTCTAAATTTTAGTTTGATGTTCTTAGCTCGGGCAATTGTACCAAAACACTATTTCCTGCACAATAACAGAGCAGGGAGTGGATTGACTGTCAGGGTAAGTCCACTGTGAAACAACCTCTCACTGCTGCTGCAGGAAAACAACATGGGACAGCAATTCTAGGGGTTGTTTGCACTTCCAGACTATACCTGGCAATTTATTTGATGAGTGAGTTGCTTGACCCCCTGGGTCACTGTGAGCCATTAAAAGCTCGGTTCAAAACTTCAAAAACAACAAAGTGTAAAAAAAAAAAAAAAAAAAAAAAAAAAAAAGGCCTGGGATTTAAATTGATTTTCAAAGCTGCTCAATTTCCTAACTCGCCAAAATAAGTGCGTCGTGAATATTTCAACTGTTGCATGTTCATAGATTCTCCACTAATACCCCCAACCAGCACGCACACACATGCACACACATCAGTGTTGATAACCACTGCTGTTCGTTACCTTGATTAGCATTCAGCGGCGCTCTCATCTCTTTGGCTGGCTCTTTTGTTTGCCTGCGCTGATTGGAGGGCCTCTGGTTAATTTAGATGCAGGGAAGCGGTGGCAGAAGAGGCCTTATTAGGGCCGTGAGCCCATCCCGCCTTAAGTGCAGAGTCTCCAGTTCCATTTTCATTTGCCTCCATTATTGAATTTGCTGGCTTCTCATTCGCCCTGATTGCATTTTGTGTCACCTCTAAAAAAAAAAAAAAAGAAAAAAAAAAAAGAAAAGAAAGGCCTCCCTCAGAAGTACTGCAACACTCAGATGAAAAATTTACATTATGACAATAAAATAATGAGAGGCAGAAGTTTAATGTTTGACACTGTTATATTTTTCCTCCTTTTCTTTCTTTTTTTATTACATCTCAATCAAAGGGCTGAAAGTTTGAGTGCTGTGTCACTCTTGCACCTGTGGGTGTATTTGGGAAAGAGAGAGCGAGGGAAACTTTGCAAAGGAGAAAAGGAAGTGTTTAGGTCCGCGTGTGTTTATAAGACAGACAGGTGGAGCAAGAGTGGGTGGTGGAAAAGAGGAAGAGTGATGGCAGGGATTCATTTAGCATCCATTGAAGCTTTACGTAAAAAAAAAAAAAAAACAAGCCTCATCTTCGCCTCCACCTTTGAGCGGTTTCTCTCAGTGCCTCCACAGCTTCCATAATCTCCTAACATGAAGCATTTTTCATAAGGATTCATCGCAAAACAATATCATTCGAGACTGCAAAATTTAATCAGGGGCTTTAAAATACAATTATGGTTATCGGGGAGGACACGGCAGCAGCACACCGGATCGTGGGAGAGGAGGTGGGAGGAGCGAGGCGGGGATGGGATGGTGGTGGTGGTGTGGGGATGGAGGGGACCTCCCCCGCACTGTCTGCGCCCTAGCGCTCCTCTCCCATTTGTCACCGAGCACAATATCTCTTTGGCTGGCAGAGCTAATAATGGAGAAGTGGGGAAACGGGACTCTGGAGACCCACCTCCGCCTCTCCGTGAAGATCAGATAAGTTCTCCTCGAGTCAGAGGCCCCGAGTCTGTGTGGATTTGCTTGTAAGGATTGTATCATTTATAAAACACGGCGTACCCCTTTGACAGCTTTTTAGGTGTGTGAATAATGCAGCTCTTTATAAAATGTGCAACTGCAGGAGCAAAATGTTTCCCCAACCGGAAAGACACACTCCCCACTTTACACTTTCCCCTACTTTCATTTTGGTCACTCGTGCCACCAAACCCCCTTTTGCTGATGCTTTGCTTTTTTTTTTTTTTTTTTTTTCGTGGCTCGAGGCAAACTAGTTGCTTTTTTCTGTCTCTATTATCTTGGCGATCTGCAGCCATTTATCTACCAGCGGCTTGTTTGCAGTCTAGAGACTTAACAGTTATTCATGGGATTTGAGAAGTCGTTTTCACTTAAGCAGCTACTTTCTCAACAGCTTCAATTTTTTTTTTTTTTTTTCCCTCTTTAGAGTAAACATGCTCAGAGGCACTGTACAGTGGAGTGCTTCACAATTACACACAGAGGCTTTCCTTGGGGATTGACTGCTTGTTTTTCAGTCAAGTCATGTGTTTACCTCAAATTGTGGGGTTTCTTTGTCTTACTGTAAATTGGCTGAGGACACAAATCCACAGCTCTATTTTAATTATGGTGAGTTTAATTTCGGTGAGCTACGGCACACAACCATGCACATTTGGACCCCAACACACCCAATTAACTATCCATTCATACACACACTTGTACAAGGGGTCCTCTTTTCTTTTTGTTCCTCGTCTGCTGCACTGTAGTTCATTCAAGATAGTACATCGTGGGCATTGCAGCCATAAGATTAAAGAGATTTTTACACTTGTGTGGGGAACAGAACACTTTATTGTTCCCCCGGTTCTACTGATGTTGCAGTGTTCTCTCTTTACCTCTTATTATGTGTGTGCAGTTCAAAGTGCTATGAAAACCTTGAAACGGATGCTGGTTGGTTTAGAGCGAGATTACTTCTGCAGCATCTTTTGTGGAGGATTGTGCTATTTGTTAGTGTTAGTTTTGTTATGTCCACCAATTTTTTCTCATTCTGTACCGAGGAGCAGTAATTTCTGTAAATAATTGTCCTTATTATCCGAGAGAAATTGAAAACGTTGCTCAGGACAGCAAAAGGAACTTAGAACACAATCTCTCTGTTTCTTTAACTTTACTTCAGTGGCTCTTATGCGAGTCATTATTTCCCACAGTCGCAGATTTGTTGCCGTTTCAGTAATGTTCATCGGCGTTCCCTGAAGAGGATGCACTCTAAGAAAATGAAGGCAATTTGTTTCTTTCCCCCCACTTCGGCACCTTCTGTCATGCCAGCTGTCTGCACTGTGTCACAGGGCCACAGAGCACCAGGAACTGATGCATGTAAATGAATGCAAAGAGTTTACAGGTCTCTTAGATACCATAGATTCTCAAATAAAAAAACAGATTTGAATTAATCCTGCGGCCTCCTGGGTAACCAGTAAAGTTGTTTGCGGGGAGTGAAATTAATTAGCAAACATAATAAATTCACTTTAATGTAAATTCCCATTCAATTCCAGTTTTTTCACAGTCGTGTGCTACAATCAATGAAACAATAATTCCTGCCGATGTTTCACATTAAAAGCATAAAGCAGATTAGCCTCACCTGCCTGGGAGGCTTTGTATGGTGTCAACACACCTTTAACAATAAGAGCCTTTGCAAGATACAGATGTTTTGCATAGACACTTATAATTTTCAACATGTACAAATATGTGTTCTCTCAATTTGAGTTTATCTTGTATCCCAGATAAATGTTTTGTGCGATCAACAGCTTGCAGTGCATTTAGTGTGGGAGCTCTTGAATGTATTCACCTCACAACTGGACCCATCGGGAGACTTTTAATATGAAACATGAGGAGGAAGTGATTAGATCTAATGATGGCAGCTTCATGCTGAGAGAAAAAACAGCAAAGTAGAAGGGATTAGAATTTTTAGTACATGTATCCAGAGTTTAACCGAAACAGGTAAATGTTGCTGTAGAGGAGGACCCAAAAACAAATTATTATCAATGTTGATGAGAAAAAAGTCAAGTATCTCACTCAAATAAGTAATAAGATCAAGTACACATATAAAACAAGATGGTTTGGGGTAAAGATGCGTTTTGATGTGAGTTTTGATGTTGTGATACGATTTGAGAATTTATGGTTCATGAATGAGCAAAAAAAAAAAACAGGTTTTCTCATGACTTCTCATTAGTTGCACTGAATTTTATCTTGCTGAAAGAAAAAAAAAAAGGGAAGTTGTATTCCACTTATTTTGGCGGAAAAATCGGAGGGTGCTTCTCTTGGGACTCTCCGCATTTCTCAACCAAGCACTAAGTGATTAATTGGCATTTAAGAGGTAAACCCTCAGCTTAACTCTACATCTCTGCCTACAAATGTGAGGCTTTGTCGACGTGATGCAACCAAGCTTCAAGATGCTTTTTGCTGTTGGGACAGAAGGTGTGTTTCACAGGGATTTTGCATGTCTGTGTGCAGCCTTTCACACGTTGGCATGTCTAGAGGTATGCGACTAAATGGGCAATTTGTGTGCTGTCAGTGTTTTTTTTTTTTTTTTTTTTTTTTTTTTGTCTGTTGTTTTTTTTTTCTTTTTTACGTGTGAATGGGTTTCCCTAGTGTGTGTCCATTGGTGTGGACTGCGAAGAGCAAGAGCGATCATCACGATTTTTTTTTTTTCTCATTGTGCTCAACATGTCGGGCCCATCACTGGAGGGGGATTGCTGGGTCTGAGGGGTGGAGGACGACAAAGGATGGAGAGATGATCCTAATAAAGAAGGGCGTAGTGGATCACCCAAATGCACTCCGCTTGAGCTGGGTGATATGTGACGCACCCGCCCCCGAGACGAGACAATAACGGCAAACTCATGGACTCATCACTTGAGGATGGATCACTATTACGGCCTTATTCATCAGCATAATTAGTGAGAGAAAGAGATGTGGGACGAGTGGCTAGCAGCACTGATGAAAGCTCATCAGCAGGCTCCCTATAGAGCTATGGCCACTGATTGGTGCTGGGGCTATCATTGCCTAGAAACTACTTCAAAATAGAGGCTCTTCGCTCTGCTGAACGACAGTAAAATGAACTTAATTGGCTTGCAAATGCAACTAGGTGCAGGGATCATTTTTACTTTCTTAACAATCTGTGCACTGATTGGCCTTTTCTTGGTTTTAAGTGTGTTGGATGCGCAGTACATATAAATATTCCCAAGAAATCCACTACATTTTAAGTTTCCCTTTTTATGGATCTATTCAGTCGTTCCAGTGTCATAGGAATATTGTCAGGATACTGCTGCCTGACTGTTAGCTCTATTGAATGGCAGCTAAGTGTTAAAAGACATATTGAATATACATGTTTTGATGTGTAAGGGCGTGAAAAGGTCACTTCCTTATCCACTTCTCCAACATTATCATGTTTCCTCAAGTGCTCAGTCATTAATTTCAGACCAGTGTTTTGCCCTTTAATTGGTTTCATTTATCAACCTTAATGGAATTACCCAAGCTTGTTTCAGTTGTGTAGTTTTATTTGTGTCCTACACAGTTATGATTGGTAAATCATCAGGATTGCTGGGTATAGATTTATTTTATAATAATGAAGGTACATGATTGCAATCACCCAGTAGTGATGAATTAAATCAAATAGTTTCAGATAAAAACACAAAAAGGAAAAGGGTCAGACGACAGATCTTTGTGTTATTTAATTTTTTTTTCTGTGTTTTCTGTGTTTTCGCCAGGCTAACTCCGCCAGCTTCAACGTCAACCCCCTCATCACTAGTTGTGTGTGTCTAATGGGTGTGAGCTTTTTTGTTCTCTCTGGAAATTCTGTGGTTTTTCAATAGGTAGTACGATAATTTGGTGGAAAGCTCTCAAATAATCTATCTATCTATCTATCTATCTATCTATCTATCTATCTATCTATCTATCTATCTATCTATCTATCTATCTATCTAGCAGTAGCAGTATGTTAACCCATCTGAATCCGCAGTCAGTGCTTGTTGTTGGGAGAAGTTGGAGGCTGTACTTTAAGTAAATAAGTTTGTTTAATTGAAGTTCTTTACATTTAACTTGCATAAAGAATTTATTTTTAAGAAAAAAAAAAACACTAAATTAAATTCATGAAAGTTGAGTTATTAGATAAAGTCATTTATTCCTTCATTTCATAAGAGCAAATTCTCCCAATCATCTTCTCCTCCAGTGATCACCTCATACCCGACTGCACCCTTCCACATCAAAACTAATGTCTGATTCAACAAGACACTTCAACTTTCACTGGGTTTGATTTTAAAAAAAAAAAAAAAAAATTCTCCATCATTTTGTTTCGCTGCCAAGAGAGCTGTAACCAAACACTCCCCCAGAAACAGTTTTGAACCAACATGACCTCAGCATATGGCAGCGGAGCCCTCTGTGGCCACAAGCACACATAAAACGGCATCGCTGGGAACAGTGACACCCAGCAAAGCGCCCGGCGGAAGTCCCCGCTTTGGTCGAACATACAGGCTATCACAAGGGAGGATGAGAGCGTTCTTTTGTGTGTTATCAGGCCACTTTTTAAGTCCATCAAAAGGATCTTTCTCAGCCAGGCAGCCATCTAGAGTGAGGACACTGTCAGCTACATGATATAGATCAGTGGTTACTAAACAGGTTTCCAAAATGGCTTCAGCTTCAGCTCAAATTTTTTCTCTCTGGTCAATCAGAATTCAATTAACATCAAAAAGTGCTACTGCAAAGCTCATAATGGAAATGCAGATTACCTTAAGAAATATTCCAGATACTCATCATGACATTATCTTTTCAATCCACAAACAGCCTTTCCAAAAGTGAACCAAAATGTCGTTTTAGGATACAAAATTTAACAAAGTTGCGGTTGCTGTTGCTTTTCATACCATCCTTCTCTTTTATTGTAAAATAATGATTGAATGAGACACGATCTCAGACTGTAGTCACTACCGTGGATATCAATTCAAGTTGTAGACCATCTCAGCATATGGCTCCCAATCTGAATGCAAAAAAAAAAAATCATGCCACCCCTTGGGTGACAATTAAAAAGTAACCAAGCTTTCATCCAAACTTTGCATAAATTTTAAAATTCAGCAAAAGAAAAAAAAAAAAACTGTGCGTGTCTTTTCTCTTTTTTTGCAAAGCAATGGAACACAGGATGTGGAAATGACATTTATGTTTATTTCACGTGTGAATTTGAGGAAGGTTAAGGCACAGATCACATTCCTTCCAACTTCCAGCCAGTTTATGTGTGTGTGCAAACTGAAAATGTGCAAGACATCATGTGCATGGAAATGCCCTTCATAACTAGTAGCAAACAAGTTAGATTTCATTGGAATAACAGCATCTTTAGCAAACTAATCTTAGTAGTCTTGCTTGCGTTACTTTACTTTTTACCTCATGAACTAAATCTATTCAGTTTTTCACGTCCTTCAAATTTTTCCAATGTATTTATTTTTTTTTTTATTTATAGCGGCAACCTCAAAAGTATTCACGAATGAGTCACAAGTATGCTACATCTGTTTTACAGAGTTGTACAGGTAAAATTCAGTGTAGACTATTTGTACAAAATGTCTGAGCTTTATTACTCTAAATAATGGAATTCATTTTGTTAGGCTTGGCTATAACCTCTTCTCTCCCTCATGTTCTCTCCTCGCTGTTCCATTCCTCTCCTGCTGCCCTCTCTATCTCTCACCCATCCAGCTCCCACCCCCCCCCCACCCCCCTTTCCTCTGATGCAGGACAATAGGTTTTATGACGACCTCGTGAATCACAGGCGTGTGGGGAGTGAGGTGATTGGGTGGTGGTGGTGGTGGTGGTGGCGGTGTAGAGGCGATGGTCGACGGTAGATCTCCCATCCTGATGGAAAGATCGAAGCGCTGCGGGGGGCTGGGCGTGGGGGGTGTACTCGCGAGGAGTGCAAAGGAGGAGGGGTGGGCGGTGGCGCAGGACTGTCGCCCATTAATGAATGGCCTGCCGACAGAGGCCTGTCATCCCTCTAGAAGAGTTAGTACCCTTGCCTGGATGGACAGCAGAGGTGGCAATTTGTCTCATGGCGAGCAGGGAGGGATTTGGGCACCGGCAGTTAAAAGAACATTTTGGACAGTGCTGGGCGGGTTGAACAGAAAGGCAGCGCTCCATAAAAGCTAAATTGATCATATGTGTCATACCTCAAAGGCTTCAAATGCAGAAATTATTGTTATTCCATGATTATTTATTGCTTGTCTACACTTTTCTCACCAGTTTTTAGCCTTGCTAGTGCTGCTCCCTCGGCTGGTCCTCATCCCATCCTTCATCATCATGAGGTCAAAGGTTTAATATGTCAAATACGAAATAAAAATTAAGACCAAAATACCTGCAAAGCGAATGACATTCCCATCAGCTTCAATTGCACTTTAGTCTTCGTGCTAATGGGCTACATGTCAGCGTGCTATGCTAAATGATGATGGTGGTCATCGTGAGCATGTTAACATGCGGTCATTAGCATTAAGCTCAGAGCGCCACCGTGAACGTCGCGAGCGCTGCCTCTCGCGGCGTCTGGTCGCATACTTCAGTGCTGCCATTTCAACTTGTCACAGTCAATTTGTTTTTCGGGGCGATAGCAAGAGCTTGTTTTCGTCTCTCAAACACAGCCAGTTGTCACAGCCTCAGTTCCCCCACATACATTCAACAATGCTGAACCAATATCACTTTTTTTAAAATGCTGAACAAAAGCCAAAGCAACTAGATATCCTCCATCTCTGCTACAGAGTGCGAGAGACAGCATCTGCTGAGTCTGTATTTGTTCACAGAATAAAGAAGCATTTTTACAGTTTTAGAATTACAACTTAAGAGCAAATGGTGACATCATGGCGTTGGAAGAGTTCATTATTCAGTAGAGCTCCTGCTCTTTTCAACAAGTCTGTCTGAAACGTGCGCCCGCTGTAAGCTTTTGCCAGTCCACAGGGAGCTGAGTAAATTACCGATTCTGTGAGACTGTGGGTGTGTAAACCTTGTGTAAATGCTTTGTGTTGTGCACAGTATACAGGAATGAAGTTGCACAACAACAAAGCCTTGCATCATGTCAAGGTGACTTGAGGAAAACCAGGTATTAATTTCTTGTGGGTTAAAGGAAATTTCATACATGGGGACACATCTCATGTAGAGTCTTCAATGCTTATTTAATGTATTGTTATACATAGTGTAAGTGGGATATTAATTGTGTAATGCATGGCTGCTTATTTCACAGAGTATTTAAATGGCATCAAAGCATTTTGACAGTGTGGTCCACATGCTATTTGAAGAAAGCACAGCCTGCCCCTGTCGTTTTACCCACCATCCATGAATGTAAAACACCCCCTGATAAATCGCCCATTGTGATGGAAACATGATTACATGAAGCCGCGGCTGTAGGCCCTTCAGCGGGCAGACAGAGGGCCATGTCACCTCTAAGAGGGCTTTGAATAAATGTCCCCGTCGCTCCCAAGGCCCACTTCCTTAATCAGGGTGTCGGATGGTAATGATTAGCTTCCTGCATGTGCTCCTCGCCTGCTGAAGCGTCCGCATAACTCATACACTGTTAATAATCTGCCTAGGGAGATAATACCCTTCTTTACCTCCAGCTAATCCAGCCCTAATCTGAACCACATTGTTACTTTTTTTATATCAAATTTCATTTATTATGACAAGTACTTTCATGGAATCAGGCGGTACTTCATATTGAAGGAGAAGGGGATGCAAGGTGAATTGTATCTAAATCCCTCAACTCGGTTGAATAATACAGTCAGTTGGTGTCCCAGAGAGAAAGAGACACTGATGGGGGCTGTTGTTTTTCTTCTGCCTTAGGTCACGGCTTGGGAGGGGAGGGATTACTGCAGCATCATTTCATTCTGTGTCCATATTCAAAACCTGGATAAATAACAGGGAGGGAGATTAGACTTTGTTATCATGCTCCATGCGCAGGCATCTGTTAAGGGCACTGGTCCTTGAAAAGAAACATATTTTTGCTATTAAAGCAAATGCTGGATGAGGAGCTCAGCTTTGTCTTTGGTGCATCAGCTCTCATTCTGATAGAAGGAAGTGGAGTAGGTCAAGAGACTTTATTTTCTGAGTGAGTATGATGACTTGGGCACGTTTTGAGCCGAAAGAGAGCCCTTGAAGATAATAGTGGAACAATAAAAAAAATTGAAGATGTTCCTCTCTTTTTTTTTTTTTTTCCTCCATGACCAATGAAATACAGGACGTAGCAACTCTCTCTTTTCTCCACATTTAGTATGATAGCCTCAGAAACAGTGCCCCTTAATGAGGATTTGAGCAAAGCTATATCACTGCTCCAGTTTACTACTTCAGTTTCAATTAATGCAACAAGTATCTGGTCTCTACCGCCGACATTCAAACTCGTTAACCTTCCAATTCTCTAAATGAAATTATTTAATTCTCGATGCATAATTAGGAAATTATACGGCCGTATATTTTTGAGTTCTTCATAGACGCGGCGCTAGTTATTTACATAGGAAAATCAATTGACTTGTTTTTCCATGGAGTACCTCCGTATGGAACATCATTGTCTTTAGTCATGCTATTGAATTACCGCGTGCATTTGTCAGTCGCATTCATCGTCATGCTCTGATGCACTTCAGGGAACACAGAATGCATTATGGTACTTTGAGACATAGGAACGAGTTAACCTTGAAGTATTGATTTTCTGCCGTCATGTGCATGTACTATATATCCATGGCTACGAGCTCATTTCTCTCTTTCTCTTACCCCCCCTTCCTTTGCAGAGATACTGAATGGAGGCGTTTATGTTGACCAGAACAAATTCCTGTGCCATGCGGACACCATCCACTGGCGTGACATTATCAAGAACCTCCAGGCGGAGCTGCTGGTGTTGCCTTCCAACAACAGCAACCTTGGATGTGAGTACGGCACCTGGGTGAAAACCAGTGGAACCAGTAACTTTGGATGGAAAAAAACGAAAACTTTTAGATATCCTCTCTGAAATATGAAGGCAAACCTACTGTAGAAGCACACGCATGTACACAGAGCCAGCAGTAGCAGTCATGCTCTACCCTTTTTTATTCATTTTGTTTGCCTGGTGGTCATTTGGAAGCAAAATCACATGGTGTTAGATCAACGTGTGAACCTTTCCATTGTCGTGCTATGGTAGAGTCACAGCAGCGAGGCCCATGGAGCTGCTGCCTGCTGTGCTCTTTTTAAATCTCAGTGAATCTGACAGCTAGTTTGAAGCTGCCCACTTCCCCTGGTGACCCCCCCTCTCCATGGTCCCCACAGTCCTTCAGATCCCTTTGCTTTGGACATAACAGGCATCACTATCCGGCGGACATTCTGTGTCAGACGAACTGGCTGTTAAAGACAGACTCAAACTTTTCTGCACATTTTTGGACAGGCTCCTTACTCATCTAAGGGAGAGACAGGGAAAACATTGCAGTTTCTTCGGGCGCTGTGTATCTGAACATGTAAGGGGGAACAATAGGAATAGCAGAGGCACCAAATAGTTAGCAATGACATAGATAATGGTGAAAATACTGAAAAATGAGGCCCTTTCTGTTCTAAAGGACTGGGGCAGAGCAAAAGCTGCAGTGTTGACTCTCAGCAAGGAGTTAGACACCATGCGAAGTTGGTTGCTCTAAAATAAAGGTTGAAGAAAGCATTATGTGTAAAACATTGCTATTTTGTTGATGAGACGGCGCTGATGGAGGAGGAGGAGGATGAAAAGCAAGAGAGAACAGAGGAGGTTGGCCAAAAAATGACAAAGAGAGTGTGTGGGAGTTGAGGTTGCCAAATCGGGGCCCCTCGCCAAGCTGTAGTTAGTATTTAACATTAACAGCCCCACTGTGGGAGTGGTTGAAGGGGCAGGGTGACAATCTGCTGCTCTATTCCACTTGCTATGTAATTAACCCATAGTCAATTAAGTCCTGATGATGGGCCACTGGCAGATGAAGGCTGTGTCAGGTCCCACTTTGCTTGTGTGTGCGCTTGACGGAGGGGAGTAGAGACCTGTCTTTCATGCTTATGTTCTCTACAGGCCACGAGTCGCCACAGTGACTCTGGTTCTATTGTCGGATGAGCAGAGGAGATTCGACAGATCTGTCACTGTTGCTAGTCGGGGATGTTGTAAGGGTGTGCCTGAGTGGACGATTAGGCATTTGGTGTGTGGAGCGTTTTATTGTGTGTCCGAACATCTGAAGTTTGCTAAGGAGTTGCCTGATGCACAGTGCTTCCGCGTGTGTGTGTGTGTGTGTGTTTTTGTGTGTCTGTGTGTGTGTTCTGCAGGCAGACGCTGTCATCGCACATGTAATGGACGCTGTTGGGGCCATCAGGAAGACCAGTGCCAATCCTGTGAGTATGCACGTGCACACCTAGAGTTGAAGTCAATGCCACGTCACATCTACCATACCACATAACATCTACATCTATGCTACATCACACCAACGTCTTTTGTGTTTTGGTTGAACCATTAAGAATAAGCATCTGTGCTAGTGAGTTTCCAGTATGAGATTCTTGTCTTTTTTTTTACTTTACAAGCCATTTTTATACATTTCGGACAGAGCCAGGATAGCTATTTACCTTAGACCTCAGCCTTCATGCAAAACTAGGCGAACTGCATTTTCCTCTTCCACTTCTTTAAGCCCCTAAATAACCCGTAAAGATAACCTGCCACTGAGCGGAGAAGTCTCTGAAACAGGATTTAGATTAAAGTGAAGCTCATCATTGAAAATCAGGCAAATGAAATTCTGTTAAAGAATGATGAGGGAAAATTGAGGATACTGTAGAGTCTGTGTTAAAGTAATCTACACTCTAATCTGCTATAATCTGATTTGATTTGATTTGATTATTATTTTTTGGCTGCGTGAGCACTTGAGTACACATCTGTTTTGGTATTTTTTTTTTCTTTTTCTTCATAGTAGATTGAACTCAAAAAAAATGAAAAGAAGGCCAGGCTAAATAAATAAATAATTGTGAAAAGGAAATTATGTTTATTTTATGCATTACAGCATTTTATGCAACTGTAATAAAAGAACTCACAAAACAACATAAAAGAGAAGCTAATATTTATCTAATGCTGCAGATACCAGCTGTAGCACACAATTGTTAATACAATCAGAAACAACAGAAATACAACAGAGGAAGGAGGGTAACTAGAGAACTGTTCGTTCTCCGTGTAATTACTGGATGTTCTGCTCATGTTGTAAAGACGGAGAGAAGGACTGGCCTGTTTCTCTCAGACTAACACAGATTTCTAGACTACAGAGCCTTGTTGTTTTTCTCGACTGCATCATTATGTTCCCAACACAGCAGATAGTGAGCACAGCAGTTTTTAATGCCTCATCTTCAAGCTCCTGCTGACTCGCTGGCTGATATCTCTCCGACTGTCCTAGTATTGTGTGGGAGGCTCTTCTTTAGCACAAGTATTACGGTGATGCAATAGGTATGAGCTGCATCCAAGTATTAGCACTGTTCTAATAATCCTGACCAGTACAGCTTCATTAAAAGTAATTTAAAGATAAAATGAAGTGAAAGCAGTTAATGGTTCCCTTGGTTACCACAAGAGTTGGCATAGCAACGAATAGTGAATTATCAAATAATCAGCACAGTGGGAAGGTGGCTTTGGCCAGTCAGTCCAATTAAACACCCATTTTATAATCTCAGATATGTGATTCAATGCGGTCCAGTGCTCTAACTTTTTTTGTCCAAACTTTATTTATCAAGGGAGGGGGGACACCGGAGCTCACTCCGGCCACATCCCACTTCACACCCGGGCCGCACGTTTTTTTTTTTAGCTGTTAGTCACTGATCTGAAGCTGGAGCTGTTGGCGTATGAGAGGCTCGGTCAAGGGCACCACCAGAGCAGTTGTTGAGAGACGAGACAGTGCTCCACGTTTTTAAAGTCAGTCTGGACATTCAGTGTGGTGATCACGTGGTCACAAAACCACTTGTCTGGCCTTTAGACTGCTGAAGCCCCTAATTTGTTTCTGCCTGAATTTCACATCAGACAATGTTTGTGTGCAGCTCCTTTTATGAGTGTGAAAGTGTGGGGATGTGTGTCCCAGACCTTTAAAATTCACTCTTTTCACTTCCTGGGCAGTGACAAAGACGGTGTGTGCAGAGCAGTGTGACGGTCGATGCTTCGGGCCCTACGTCAGCGACTGCTGCCACCGCGAATGTGCCGGCGGCTGCTCGGGCCCCAAGGACACGGACTGCTTTGTACGTCAGATTGCACACACACACACACACACACCCTGTCGCCCTTTCCTCCATCTCCATCTCTCATTCCCTCCTTCCACACACATCCTTAGACTGTCATACATTTCCCACCCCCACCCCCCCAACCATCCTCCATTCTGTGTCCACATCTTTCATGCAACATCTGTTTATCATCCTCCCCACCCGAATATGATCCACTTTGTTTACCAGCTGATGAATTGTTTGTCATTTTACAGGGCTGTAAAAGGCTGCCGCAGTGGTGCTCTTCGAAGAGCAAATTGGTGATTCATTGCTCCAATTAATATCCATTTTATCACCTCAAGTTCTTCCTGTTTCGAAAACTTGCGCAGGACACAGGCGCACACGCCGACAGTGGCTATATTGTAGTTGTAACTCAAAGGAAGGTTCATCCAATTCAATTCAAGCTGTTTTCAGCCAGTAGACAGACAACAAAACACTTAAGAGGATTATGGGAAAACATTTTACCATTTACATCATGGCTGCGGATCAATGGCTCCAATTTTTCACCCATTTGGCGTTGAAAGAGACAAGGGACGGCGAGACGACTCGCATGTCGCCATACGACGTAAAAATGACATGCTGCTGTAATATCCATTCACTCACAGTGACTTATGTTTTCTCCCATGTGCCTCTATGGGAAGTCTTGTGACTGGTGTCTTCCTCCTTTATCTCACAGTGGTTATGTGTTTTCTGCAGGCGTGCACCAATTTCAACGACAGCGGCGCCTGTGTGACCCAGTGCCCTCAGCCGTTTGTGTACAACCCCACGTCTTTTCAGTTGGAGCACAACCCCAGAGCCAAGTACACATATGGAGCCTTTTGCGTCAAGAAGTGTCCACGTAAGTCCGCTTCACGTTCCAAGGCAACAAAATCCTTTGCTGCACGCACACCCACACATCTGCAAATAGATTTAATTTAATAACCGTAATATTACACCCTAATAACATAGATGCTCATAATGATGATCATAATTAAGTTTTATAGCCTGTGCATTTGTGTCCACTAAAGGAGCATTTATCCTCTATCTATCCTGAAATGAGACTCCAGACAATTATTTAAAGTGAAGATAAATGACTCAAACATAAATAAATTGTGTATCTCAATCAACTAGCTGCTACGCCATCTGTTTCAGCTTCTGGCAGCCAAAAAGGAAGCAAATCCTGCTTCTTTCTTTCACAGCTACAGAGTCAGAGTGCAGCAGTAGCTCGGCGAGCGTGCATTAAAAGTCGAGCCACATCAACAGATTGCATGTTCAAGTTCCACTGATCCTCAAATGAGCGTACACCAGTCGTGCTTTTCCACTGCTGCTACCAAGAGCTAATTTGATTCATTACTTTTCCTGAGCAATGCAGCCCAATTAGACAATTAGCTTTGAATATTATACAGACGTGATTAAAATACAATCAATTTCTCACCATTAAAGGGGTCCATCCAGGAAATAATTAGTATTTCATGGTTTTACGTGATAATGCAAAGCAAACACTAACATCCTCACTTGGTTTTCACAGATAACTTTGTGGTGGACCACAGCTCCTGCGTTAAAGCTTGTCCCAGCAACAAGATGGAAGTGGAGGAGAACCGCATCAAGATGTGCATCCCCTGTACAGACATCTGTCCTAAAGGTAAACCAAAGGATACAAACTGCAGCTGCATCTACAAGGGCATCTCAGAAAATTAGATTATAGTGGAAAAGTTCTCTTTTTTTTTCTTTTTTTTTTTTTGTAAATGAAAAAAAAAATGAAACTTTCATATATTCTAGATTCATTACATTCATTTAGATGATTACAGTTTACAGCTTGTGAAAATCAAGAAATCCAGTATCAAAATATTAGGGGTGAGTTTCACACGGAGTGGACTGAAGCTGGAATCAGAACATCAAGAGCCACCATGCACAGACGTCCAGAAAAAGAACTGGACTGTTGCTCAGTGGCCCAAAGTCCTCTTTTCACTTGAAAGTACATTTTGCATTTCATTTGGAATCCAAGGTCCCAGAGTCTGGAGGAAAACCAGAGAGGCACAGAATCCAAGTTGCTTGAAGTTTCAGTGTGAATTCTCCTCAGTCGATGATGATTTGGGGCCATGTCATCTGCTGGTCTTGGTCCACTGCGTTTTATCAAGTCCAAAATCAATGCAGCATCTACCCTGAGATTTTACAGCCAAAACTACTACTAAGTGGTTTGCTGACTGTGATATCGCTGGTTTTTCATTGGCCAACCAACTGGCCTGAGCTGAACCCATAGAGAGTCTGTGGGCTGTTGTCAAGAGGAAGATGAGAAACACCCGACCCAACAATACAGAGCAGCTGAAGGCTGCTATCAAAGCAACCTGGGCTTCAATAACGCCTCAGCACTGCTACAGGCTGAACACCTCCACGCCCCTTCCGCATTGATGCAATAATTCAGGCTAAAAATATTCAGTGCAGAAATGAACTTTTCAGAACTTGACCGTATTGTAGACCCATTTCTGCTTGATCTGAGGAAATGCTCAAATATTTTCAGATCCTGGATTGTTGCTTTTCATGAGCTGCAAGCCTTAAACCGTATAATGGAGCTAGAATATACAAAGTTTCTATCAACATATGAGGCTTGAAAGTTGATGTTCACATTCAGATTCCTGCCTACAAAGATCGGACTGGTCGACTGTCTCTCCAACCAGGCGAAACAGCCATCAGTGGTCACATCAGCACTCATTTTTCCAAAAGTTTGAAAAACGTGAGATGCACACAGTCTGCTGGTGTTAAGAACTCATATTATACCATGTTCCATTGGGAGGAAAATGCAGTGCAGGAAACACTGGGGCCAGTACAACAGTGTATAATGTGGAAGTTATATTCAGTAGCTTTTATACAGATACTTTACCCATTCCCTTGCTTCCCTCCACTTCCTGGCTCACTACACTGCATTTACTGTATGTACAAGAGCTTATGCAGTTAAACCATTTTAATCTAATAGATTTATGCTAACAGTGATGATACTGGATCAACAGTAGCCCACAGGAATTACTCTAAAAAGTTTATAGGAAATGTAATTTATTTTTTAACAGAGCCAGCTTAGCTTTCTATATATTACACAAAAAATACTTGCAGCTAAATTATTGATTCTAATGGACCCCCTCCCCAAAAAAATATCAATATCACCTTTAATTCATCCAAACATCCTCATTCTCATCTTGTCTGTTCTCATCTTTTTTTTTTTTGCATCACTGCTGTGCATATCCAGAGCACGCTCATCATATCCTAGAGGATAAGTACGACAAATATGGCATCAATGAAGGTCACATGTTTGATCCACAAGGAGGAACTGCTCAGTAATTACAAGGCAGTTTGCAGAAGAGCATCAGCTAAAAGCCTTAAACATCTTATGTGAAATGAAACATCATGAGCAACACAAAGGTAACTGATCTGCTCTTTCTTTGGAGGGAAGATCCTCATGTTTTCCTTCAGGCTCCACGTATGGGCCGCGGCATCCATTGATTGGCTAATCTCTTGATTACATCGTCACGCAGCAGGGAGGGGTTAATGAGGGATAGCCCGAGGAACTATGGGAAATGATAACAAATTAACATTTCAGATATGGAATTGGCTGGTATAAATCACTATCAAAAACTGGTTACACCACTTAATGCCAACCTTATTCATCATCCCCTCCGCCTCTGTCAGAAATACTTGGCTCACACTAGACCGCAAGTGTAATTAATGCAGATGTAATGAATTCATTATAGTGCAGAATGGGCTGTGGATTTGCCCACGCTTTCATCAAAAGAATTCCAATGCATGGAGAGGGGCCATGGCCTTGTCTATGCACCAAAAGCAGGGGCATATTCTCATAAAAGACGATAAAGAATTAAAGTGACAAATAGCTAATATTGCTCTCTCAAGACGAGGCCTCTGATGTACAAGGACACTTTGAATACACAATTCAAAGCCACGGAAATGTTCATTTGCTTGACAAGGATGCGCACTTGTGCGTTTGCTTTTGTTTTGTCAGTGTGTGATGGCATCGGGACGGGCAGCCTGCAGACAGCTCAAACAGTGGACGCCAGCAATATTGATAAGTTCGTCAACTGCACCAAAATCAACGGCAATCTCATCTTCCTCATTACTGGCATTAAAGGGTAGGTGCCAGCTTGGTATCTCACACACACACACACACACACACACACACACACACACACACACACACGCACGCATCAATTTGCGGCAGATTAATACCGGCATGCAGTGGTTTGGTCATGCTTGGTCTAGCTGAGATGTAGATTTTAGGATGTTTAAGAGGAAACTATTCACACTGGCATGACTAGCAATGCTAACTGTATGAGAACAACAGCGTAAAACTACATGATGTTGGGAAGTAAACAAAGATTTCTCCGTTAATATCTCATAGTGACAGTAGAAATGTTGCTTGGGAAGGTCAATGTGCTATATTCATCAATAAAAAATGCTTTAGCTCTTTGTATTATAATTAGAAATGTCACAATGCAACAGTGTTTGAATAGTGTTTTTTCTTTGTGCCTACTTTGTGTGTACTTCAGGGACATGTATCATGGTATTGGACCTTTGGACCCCGAACGCCTCAACGCGTTCCGTACTGTGAGAGAAATCACAGGTGAGACTGCATCATTGGACTCATCTTAGAATAACCCATTGAACTATACAGTGTTAAGACATGCTTTGTGTGTGTGAGAGAATTACTTAGCCTCTGAGGTCAGAAAATAAAGTTAAAAGAAGTAAGTTGAAAGCTGACTTTTCTCAAACTTAAAAGGTGGCCTGATAGACATTATTTTATTGCGTGTCCGCATGTCTGATAGTTATAAGTGCTTACAGTATGCACAGATGTATGTGTGTGTGAGTGTGTGCTCGCTTGTGTGTGTGTGTGTGTGTGTGTGTGTGTGTGTGTGTGTGTGTGTGTGTATTTATTCATTAGCTATAAGAGGCCTTAAGGGATGAGCAGTACCTCGTATACAAACCCTTTTGTCATATTAAACTGCGACTTGCAGTTGAGCCAAACATCTAATGGAGTGAAACTGCATTTTCATAATGAAAACCCAAGCAATAAGAAAGAGCAATGGCCATTCAATCCCAACCATTTCCTGCTCTATCCCTTTAATGTCATTTCCACAGAGGATGATTTGATATAATCTGTCATTAAAGGCAAGTGCAAGCGGACAAACTGTGCAGAATATTAAAACCAATTCTTTTAATTAGCGTATATTGTCTTTCTCCGTGCAGTGAAATGGGTTCTTGCTTGAACTTCACACATGCGGTGCAACTACATGACCAAAAATTGCAGTGCTTTCCTTTATCCTTTTTTTTTCCTTAAATTTGGGTGTCGGCAACAAAAGGATTCTTTTTATTTCATGGCTCGTGATTCTTCCTCCATCAAATAGTCCCTGGACTCCTCCTTTGCTCTTTCCCTCTGTCCCTTTACCAAAAAAAATAGACAAGACATAATATCATCTTTGCTAATTATCCATGCACAGTTTAAGGGGAAAAAAATGCTACTACTTAAAATAAGCCCTGGTAATTAGCACAATCCTCAACTGGTTTGCCTGATGTGTCTTTAGGTTACCTCAACATCCAGTCTTGGCCTGAAAACATGACAGATCTGAGCGTTTTTTCCAGCCTGGCAACCATTGGAGGCAGATCTCTTTACAGGTATGTGTGCAGTTAGAGACATGGATTAAGCAGTTTTCTAGTGGTTAAAATAGATAATTCAGTATTAAACCACAGATTTACTGTTGTGAATATAAACAGCGATTCCACAGGATTCAGCTTTAGGCTGAGATCTTGGGTATTCTTCTTCTATGGTGTACATGTAGGTGCTGTAAAGGGGCAATGGCTGTGATTCCTGGACAGCAGCACTGCTTACTGCTCATAGTCAGAGAAGTTATTATGTTCTACATCCCTTTTTACATCTTTGATTTTAAATTGCACTGAATTCCTATATGCAGATGATACGCTCTTATTATGAACTGTCCTCATTCAGAGAGATCCTTGTCTTCTCTGTCTTTCTTGCCGTCCTCCTGTCTGGAGATGCTAACGGTGGGAGCTAATGAGCCACCAGCCCGAGTTGCTCTGCACAAAGGCCCTTTGCAGTCATGCAGCTTTGATGAGCCCTGTTGTGATAACAGGTTCTTTGTTGACTAAAAAGTGGCAGATGCGAGCGATAGTGCTGCCAATGTCGGTGGAGATCCCACCTAGTTTTCTAAACGTCAGCGATGCACATGTCGCTCAGCACCCTTTCATTTAGAGCTGGAGCAGCATCCTTAATCATCTGCCTCATCTTCTTTATCTGTGCTGTATTTCTTTTCTATATCCCATCAACCCTCTTTGTCTGCTTCCATGTCCTTGCTTTCTTTCTGTCCTTCCATCTTTCTTCTTCCTTCCAGTTTTCTCACTCACACTATTGTGTGTCCTATTTTTCTGTGTTTGTTTCTCACCTCTTTGTCTTATGATCTTTCCCCTTTTCTCCCTCCTCCTCCACATCTACTTTCTCTACCTCTCCATCATCTTTTTTCAAACTGTTTCACCTTCCACATCTTCAATCTTCACCCTACCATTCTTTTGAAATCCCTAATTCCTTAATTCCTTCTCTCCCCTATCTCTATCTCCACTTATTTTTTTTTTTCCGTCTATTTCTTTCTTCCCCTGCAGTGGAAGTGGTATTTCTCTGTTGATCCTGAAGCAGCGTTGGATCTCATCCCTCCAGTTCCAGGCGCTGGACGAGATCAGCGCCGGTAACGTCTACATCTTGAACAACAGCCAACTGTGTTTCTACAACACCGTCAACTGGACGTCACTCTTCAGGACGTCAAACCAGAAAGTCCTCCTCCGCAACAACCGAGATCCAAAGGAGTGCAGTGAGTGGTGGCGGTTTTATTCCCAATTTCAGAGATATGCACTTTTGGTTTATTTTTTTAAAACCAATTCACACCTCTTATTTAATTGTAATAATTACCAAGTAAAGTAAATAAACAACTGAATTAAAATACAAAATCAACAAAAGCAGAGCTGCAAAAGAGAATCTCACAAATTTAAGCTCCAAATATTTGCCACATTCACCCAAATTAATTAAATTCAAACACTAAATATCAAACAAACTCACTTCCATCACAGCCACTGATCAGAAGATATACATCCAAGAAGGGCTGTAGAATATTTTTGGGTTTCTGTCGAGCTCATGCAGTTAGTTTTATGTGATATCAGCCATGTTGGAAGAAGTTGTGTTTTCAATATGGGAAGTTTAGAATAAGGTTTTGCACATTGACATTTCTCTTGAAGTGATCAATATTTGCATGATGATGCACCTGCGAATCATGCAAATAGAAACCTGGGGACACTCTTACACCCTCACATACACATGATCATTTATCTTAACACACATCCAGTGGAAACCAAACATCGATTAACTCTTCTTATTCACTATTCTCTCATTGGCTCTCTAATTAATTCCAAACATAGATCCCCTGCATATTTGTTTAAATCCAGCTCCACCCCACCATTGCACGCTGACGTGCCTGTTTCCAAGGCAACGGTATCACAGGCGTCTCTTGCTCCCTGGACTTGGCCATGAAAGCCCTTATTCAGCTCCCTGAGAGGAAAGTGCTTAAGGTGTCATGCACAGTGGTGGATTAAGCTCGCTGTTAGCCACAGGGAAGTGGATAACTGATGAACCAAGAGTAGTCTACATGTGGTTTAGTTGCAGATGGTGAATACTGACCCCACACAGGGCCCCTCAGTTACAAGAAAATAAAAGTCCTATTGTTCATCAAGCAGTAAGCATGTTTTTCTTATTTATATTTGTGACACTTTGATGAATCGTGCATGTGTGTGCTTTCCAGTAAAAGTTCACTGTGACAGAGATAAGCAAGAAACACACACAGGACACCGTAGTTTTTCTTTGCCCTGCCAGACTGTGGTTGATATCATTAGCAAGTTAATGAGTGCGGTGTGTGTCCGAGATCGATCGATGGGGCCTTACACAGGCCTCTTCATTAGGCTCAGCCACCCTTGCTGTCTACCACTGATTGTTTGGCTGTTGACAAAAGGCAACACTCCTGGGGAACGTGGGTGTCACTCACTGGACGGAGGACACGCCGAGTCCAACAACCAGCATCGATTATTGTGGGTTTGACTGGGGGGAAAAAGGGCTTAGGGTTGTGGTTGGCGGAGGTCTTTAATGGCAGAGGTGTGAGGAATACCAATGTTTGCTCACACAGCTGGGCAGCCCCTCGGCTCACACAGACACAGTCACACACAAATGTGCAGAAACATGCCAGGAAACACAGGCATGTATATGACACAAATGCAGTCACACTGCCAATCATTAACTTAATGTGCTCAAAATAAGCCATAAGTAGATCTGTTTTGTGGTAGAATTTAATTATGTGCGCGGGTATGTGTCTGCAGGCTACAGTAGTATATGTCTGTGAAAGTATGGATTCACAGATATGCATGAATGTATTTTCTCATTTATTCTCTATTTTTGATATAGTAATCTTTTCTCTCCACAGCTCAGCAGCGGATGGTGTGCGACCGGATGTGTTCAGACGGTGGTTGCTGGGGCCCAGGGCCAGACCAGTGTCTTTCCTGTCGGTTTTTCAGGCGAGGCCGCACCTGCGTGGAATCCTGCAACCTCTTTGACGGGTGAGTGGTCCATCACTTCCTGCATTACCTGCATTTTCAGACAAATCCCAAGTTGTCAAGTAGTATGTTTGAGCTGATCTGACACCCAAAAATGAGCATTTTCTTCAATGTTACATCGTTATAGTTTCAGGAGACTGCATTAATTCCCAGCCATACATGACAAGTGGAGGATATAAAATCAATTTAAGCAGCTTTGATGCATAAGAATGAAGTCAAAACATCCCCAAGGGCTCTGGAGGAGGAGAGTCTAATTGCCAATTGGCATGAATATAATGAGATGAACCAATAAGGGATTTCACACTGTTAACAGTTAACGTGAACAGTTAAAGGAACATTTGGCTGTGTGTTAACATCCATTGTCCGAAATCAATTTGAATATATTGTTGAAGTATTATATTTAATTACAAGTCGCCCATTTGGGCTGACAGACGTGAGTGTTTACTGCTCTGAGCTGGGAAATGACTGACATTTGCGACAAAGGCCCTTACAATCCTCTGATGTACTGTTTTCAGTGTGAATAATTGCATTCAGGTCATTGCGTTCTGCTGCCAAGAGGCACATCAAAAAGATCACTGCCAACTCACCTGGGGGAGAAACACTTCTTTGTAGATGTAGTTTCCAGCCTTTTGTGCTCCCCTTGAATGAATGAGGAGATGTTGTCAATCGCAGCACTTGAAAGCATCCATCTAAAATAAGACTGCACCGGCAGCATCTTCCACAAGATGAATGCAACTTCTCCTGCGAGCACTGATGTCAAGCTAGTGTTTTCCCCAGGTGTGTGTGAGAGAGAGGGTGTATGAGAGCAAGCAACCCTCGGTCATGTTGACTTGTTGCCGGTCCTTTCCCGGCGCCGTTTGTGGAAGGGAGGCTTTGAAGTTGCCGGGGAAAATAGCTCACAGGGAAGACTTTGAAGAAGACTGCCGAGGGAACGGCGCGTGGCAGGAAGCACACTTGTCTCCAATACTGTAAATACAGTCAGTCACTGTGATGCATTATAAGTAACACTGGACAGCCACACTTCTAGCTCTGTCTTACAGGCCTGTCCGTAGACTCAAAATGTCTAAAATGTAAAGGTGTGTGGCACAACAAGTCACCATCTGTCAATCAGCTGTAAAAATGCATCTTTGGCAGAGGAAAAGTAGCTTTTTTGAAACTGACACCTCAGATAACCTGTACTTCTTTCCCCTAGGAAATAATACAATATGTTTTCTCTCTCATTGAAACCAGTACAAAACTTGTGTATTTGTTGCCTGGCTGTTAAACTCCTACTAAACTATATTAAAACCTGTCATAAAAAAGTATAAAGTGAGCTGGAATATCTTGCAAGAGCAAAGCTTTAGATGTCAGAGGAGTGTTAAGTTAATATTGTACTACAACGCAACAAAGCAGGGGTTCCCTGTTAGATTTTAAAGGTCCCATATCGAAAAAGCCAGATGTCCATGTCTTGTTTGATTAAAAAGCAGGTCTAGGTTCTGAATTAATACTTTAATAAATTAAATTAATAATAATAAAATATTATTAATAATAATAAATTAATACTGTAATACAGTGTGCACTGCCTGGACTTCTGCAAGTTTGTGATGTCACAACAAAGCAGTCACTGCCCTCAGCTACGCCCCCAGCACAAATCCACCTGGACCCAATGTCCAACCTTGCAGGATTTCAGTGTGAGTGTTTACCTGAAATCTGCTGTATTTTTATGAAATCGCTCGGACAGAGAGAGAGAGGCTCAGATCCCCTCTCCTGATTTGCTCATCGACCTGTTGCTTCAGGAGCACCAGAGATGGCTTAAAACAACAAATATATCTTCTTATGGACATTCACACTTCAAATAAAACACAATAAAAATTTGAAATATGGGACCTTTAACATAAAGGTACACAAAAAGAATTATTGAAGTGCTTGGGCACAATGGAAAAGACTAAATTCACGTAGATTTAGTAGCATCATAAGTTCTAAAATATACATTTTAGAGGACAAGTCTGTTCTTTCACCCCAGATACAGTGTTTGGTGCAATAACTGTCACCAGTGATAAAATGGTAAACTTTATCTCAGGGTTTAGAAGTGGAGGCTGCTGCATGTTTGTCTAAATATAACATCACTCTAATGCAGTGCGGATAGAGAGCGAGAGAGACTGTTTCAGCAGTTTCTTATTTTACAAGACAGCAAAATAACAGACCATGCTTCAACACAGGCAGCCAAGTTTCAACTGGCACTTTTGTCGGCATACCCTTTAAAAGTAATTCTGTCTTCACTCTCAGTTCTCCTGATGTTTGCCATTTAAAGCTCTGAGTCCTAGTTTGGTTGAATCGCCGTCACTTTTGAGCGTGATGAGTATTTGTTCCCATCAGCATTTGAACTGAGCTGTTAGTAGAGTTTAGCACGTATCTGTTTGTTTGTTTTCCATGGGATGCAAATGAATTGCCTCTTAAGGCATTTGGAGATAGACGGCATCATGGGAATCTCTAGCAATGTGAAAAATTTAAAAACCATCAAAATGTGCCTCCATGACATATGATGTGATATAATATAATATAATATAAATAATAATATCTCCAGTGTTCTGTACTGTTCTGTGATATATATGGGTTTAGTTACTGTATATGATTTCCTACTGTATATGGCATAGATTGATAAAATATCTGCCTTTGTTGTGAATCTATTGGATTGGACTGTATATCCCTAAAGAATAAGGCTTTAGCTCATTAAATATTTTCAGGTTGGCGCTTTAAAACCTTAAGATTCCTCAGCTTGCCCCTCGTTATGTCTCCATTCTTAATGAGGAAAGGCACTAATTCCCTTCAGTTTATACGTCTGTTGAATAAAACAAAGGAAGAGGAAAGGAGTGCAAGGGGGAAAAGAAAACGTCTGAGATGATGTCTTCTGGGGTCGGGGGAGGAAGCAGATTAGGGAGGCGTTGAAAGTGTTTAATTAAAAAAGTTGCTCTGGTGGGTATGCCATGCTCTGGTTTCCTAGAGGTCTGAATGGTGGCCACAGTCCTGCTTAAATTCCTGCTAAAAAAGGGCTAATCCCCCATCAGGCTATTCCCCCGATGGGGCCCTGGCACACACTTCCAGCCGTGAAGGGGGCCAATCAGGAGTAACGGCTTTGACGGAATGGAAATGACCCAAGAGAGCACCACTGCCGAGGTCTTTGTCTCTCACCCATTCTCCTCCGTGTATGTTTTTTTTTTTTTTTTTTTTTTCATGCATCAAGAGAGATAACTCTCCACTGCCTGGGCCCTTTTCTAAAGGATTCCCCTGGACTGAGCTTCCAGGAGAGAAATCTAATTTATTTTGGAACAAGAGGGAGAAAGACAATGGAAAAAATGTAAAGAGAGCACTGGGAGTTTCCTTTGAGTCCCCAGAAAACATTATTAATAAAAGGACACTCTTTCATGTTGGATATATGCATGTTTGGGACAAACTGCTGTGAATACCACAAACCATTAGGACCATACAAAAAAATACCTTGACATTACAGCTCAGCAAAAGTGAAATCTGGGGTTTGATTTTCTTTTGTTTTATTGATGTGATGCAATTGAACTCCAGAGCATCAGAATGTCTCTTTTCTTTTTTGCAGCCTTTAAAAACACCAATGTCATAGACTTTATTCTTCTGTTCACATTACATGAAAAAAAAAACACCTGAAGAACTCAAAATTTCCCAGCTCTCAGGGAGACGGTGGATCTTTATTTCACAACAGTAGCATCACATGCAAATGCAAAGAGCACACACACATGCACACACACACACACAGGGTTACTCTCATTATCCCACCACTGTGAGAAAGGGGGCTTGTTTGTAGCTGGGTGAATCCTCCTTTCAGGGCGTCTGTCCTCTGGATCAGCTGATCGATCCCTCTGATGTGAGAAGTGTCTCTGATGGGCAGCGGTTGTTATTGACAGCAGCCGGCATCTGCTCACCAGACACTTCAAAAAAAAAAAAAAAAAAACAGAAGATAATGTGCCGATTCGGACATAAACAAGGGAGAAATGTATAGATCGGCTGCATGCATGTTCACATATAAGGATTCAGTATGGCCCCAGGCTCTGTGCAGCTTATGTCGATGTAATTGCAGTGCATAAAGCCAAGAGTGAGCTCCATTGTTTATCCTTTAGAAGTCTAAGTGAAAAAACTAAACCATCATGAGCTACATGCATCTCTTTAACTGTCCAAATAAAGAGTCTAGCAGTACTTCCACCAGTTGCACAAGCTGCAATGATTTGAAAACAGGATAAAAAGCAAATTTCTTTGACTTAACTTTATTCTTTTTGCTTGCCTTTCTTAACCTTTTCTGCTCTCACCCTCACTCACCCTATCCAATTCAAACTTCAGTCCCTGCTCAGTCCCTGGCCTCTGATGCCATCCTTATTTTCTCTCATTTCCTCCCACCATCTCTCATCTTACAACCACTTCCCTCTACGCGTCCCCTCGTGTTTGCCCATGATTTAAAAAGCTGTTCATTATTCATGCGCCTTCTCTGTTTGCATATCGACCATACTAAGCCTTTAACTTGACCAAATAGTCTTAGGCAGCTCTGTACCCTGTGTGCCCCTTTACCAGAGGGCATTCTAGCAGCCTAGCGGTGCAAGTAGGAATCTGAGAGATGGGCATGAGTAAACGAGGCGTTAACCTTGTTTTCTCACTGCTGTACGTATTGGTTTAAAATCAAAAGCCTCCCATGTACAGCTTGTGCTGATATGCACACAGCATACTTCAAAATCTTCCCTCAGCAGCCTCTCAATCAATATTTTAATGTGGGTACGCTCTCAAATCTATAATACATGCATCTCTATCTTGATTTCCCTATTTCTATCAGGGATGTGCGTGAATTTGCCAATGGATCTGTGTGTCTGGAGTGTGATAGCCAATGTGAGAAGTTGGATGGGAACACCATGACATGTCTTGGCCAGGTAAGACACTCCTGAATTCACTTGAGACACCCTCAAACCCAACTTCCTCTGGAGGTGGACTTTTCACGCTCAGATTAAAAGCACTCCTCTCATTTTTCTGTGCAAGATAGTCTCATATCTTTTACGTGCAAAAGTGGGTTTCCAACTTATTCTGTGGGAGTCTATTTTGCAGGGCTTAGGAAGATATAAGTGGTGTTTGCAGAGGTGAATAGTAGGTTAATGGGAGGAATGATGAACTACTGTGGCTACTTTAGGAGGCATGCTTTTGGCAAGTGCACATACACACTTTCAAAACAGCAAAATGAGATTAGTTTTTGACCTTCCCAAAAAGTCACTGTTAGAGTCTTTGGTGTGATCGTGCCACAACTCTCCAAAATGTTAGAATTTCCCTTTTAGAATGTCAGTAGAGACGCACAACAAACATTCACCTGTGAGCACCGTATGTACAAACAAACCTACTCATGCAAGGCTGCAGGAGTCATTTTATTTTTTTGCATCGTAATGCGACACACCAGAGGTTTCACACATTGTTGATTGTGATCTTTTCTTTATCCATTAAGAGCCAGGGGACGTTTTGAATGTCTGCTTTACACAATGCATCGAGGTTAATTTTACATTTGTTGTGTTCCATAACAGGAAGTTGTGTCTAATGTGCCGCATAACTTATTTAGTGGAATTTAGTAGTTGTGTGAGTAACCTTTTCTGGCTGCCTCAAGAGAGAGAGGGATAGAGAGAGGGCGAGAGACTCCTCAAGGATGCACAGAGGCTGCTGACTTTGAGATGCTGGTCACAGTTGAGTAGTAAATAACACCAGAGTCAATCATCCACAGGCGCCCTCGCACACAAATACACATGCATATGGCATACACAGACATACTTGAATGCTCTCAGACATCGGTATGCAGCCACGCTGGTGCATGCACACACGTGCGCAAGCACAAACATGCAAAGTGAGAATAATGTTTATTGATGGCGTGTGTCTGAATGTGTCAAACTGCACGAGAAGCTGTCCATCAGGTCAGTTGCGGTCGACATTAGCAATGATACTCGGACTGCCAGAGCACAATGGCGCTTCAGCTTGCACGCACACAAACAGGCCCATCTTTGCAGTTTTACTTTAGCCAACACCTTCATCACTCCAGACACACGCACGAGCATAAATACACACACTGAGCATTGTCAGTTTTTCTTACTTCCTTACTTCTTTCAGACACACATGCACACAACGCTATCCATCTTACTTATTCATGATTTGGCTGCAGCCAAACTGAGCTCATGCTCAGTTACCGCTTGTCATCTCCTCCATCATACTCGATCTGCCGTTCTCTGCAATGACCTGATTCCATTTGCATTTTGCCCATTATGACGAGGTTCCAGTGGAATACAATCTAGACAGTTTTGCTCAACACATGATAAGTCGTTGAATGGACTTCATGTGGGTCCTGCTAGCGACATTAGCTGTGGCAGGAATTGATCGAATTGACACAATTCCCCAGGTCTGAATTAGATTTTTTTCTTCTCTCTCCTTGCACATAATTTTCTATATCTCCCTCTTGCTTCATGCTACTCCATTTCCCCAAACTGTATTTTTCACTACTGGTCTCCTTCACCTCCTCGTCCATCATTTTGTTCTGCATTTCTTTTCCCCTGTTCATTCGCCCCTGTCCTGCTTACTAATCCTTTTTCTCCACCCTCCTCCTCTCCCTTCTTTATTCTCCCCTTGTCCACCACCTCCCCCAAACCCACCCTCTCATCTCCCTCCTCCATGTTCTGCTCTCCTCTCAGGGCCCGGACCAATGTGTAAAATGTCTCCACTTCAAAGATGGACCCAACTGCGTCGAGAAGTGCCCCGACGGGCTGCAAGGAGCCAACAGTTTCATCTTCAAATACGCCAAGGCCAACAATGAGTGTCATCCCTGCCATGCCAACTGCACCCAGGGGTAAGAACAGAGTGGTACATAAAGATCTGTCTGTGTACAAGAATTCATGAATTTCTTTTAAGTGTTTGCTGGCCTTCATACTTTCCTGAGTGCCCTCTGGTTTAGGTGCTTTTATGCTGTTAAAAGCAGCATGAAGACACGCTTGCATTGCACCCAGGAGGCCTTGCAGAAATGCAGCACCTCCCTCCCAAAGAGTAAGTGAAAAGAGAGGGAGAGGGAGAGCAGATGACTTCATCTTGCAGCCCCAAGACTCCCTGAACTGTAGATCACTTCTAGGAGCAGAATACATTGACCCTTAAATCCATGTGCAGTGCAGTGCAGATGAACTCTGACTGAAGGGATGGATGCAGAATGACAGTTAGTACAAGGAAGGGATGAAGGGGGATGAGAACAGTGGGATAAATGTAAGACCAGAAAGGTTGCAAATGAAGGAGTAGGTTTTGTTCTGATTTACATCAGAGCAGGAGCCACATCAAGACATAGTTCTGCGGAAAAGCGCGTGTGATATGCTGGAACAAATCATCAGTGATCACAGGAAGTCAAAAATCAAAACTGGTGCAAAAGGTCACCATAAGAGCTCCAAACAAGCATAAAATTATCATAATAGAGTCCTCAACTCTGCAGCACAGCGCTGTACATGTACCAAATATACCTCATTACAGAGTTACCGTAGCCACAGGACGTATTTCTCTCTGTGTGGCATTGTTAAAAAAAAATAAAGGAACTGACTTGTTCTGCTTACACCAGAACTATAAAGAGGACGCCTGCTGGCCTTGCTGTCAAAAAGCAATGAGGTTCTTGGTTGTTGGGAACTTCGCTGGAGCTCTGGAGTCGAGCTCTGAAGCTCTTAGTCAACTAATCAGGAGAAAATTAATCTACAACAATGTTGATGAGTGATTAATTTGGGAGAGCAAAACTGCCAAGCATTCTTTGGTTCTATTCATCAGTCCCAGCTTCTCAAACGTGAGGATATACTGCTTTTATTCTGTTTCACTGTGAATTTTAATGTGATTTGGTTTTCAGCCGTGATCTGACAAAACAAGCCATTAGGGCCCCGGGTATTTATTTTTATTTGCTGAGATTTTTAGATGAAACATAAGAATACTTTTTTCTTAATCATCAACAGATTAATTAATAATCTTTTAATGATGCTGAGTAAATCATTGAGGGGGAAACCACTAGTGTCATTCTATCCTACAGCCTATGAGAACGTTCAAACCTTTCTTCTTCCCACTAAATGCATACAGTTTTTATGCTAAGCTAAGTTATCCATCTCCTAGTCTTCTTAGCTAGATCCTGGCAAAAAGGACCATTTGCCTTGCTTTCATGTCTTAAAGGTTTAGATTTAGAGATAGACTTCCATATAAAGTTACTGAATATGATCAGTAGATTTCTGAAGTGCTAAATGTCAAAATATTGGGCGACAGTGACAGCAAAAAAAAAAAAAAAACCCTGCAAATAAAGTTTACAGTACAGTTTATCCGCTACCCAGCTGTTTAATGCCAAGACCAAAGCAGCACTGGTCTTCACAAGCATGGACACAAAAGAAAATGTAGCTTTTTTTACAAGCCAAGGTTCCGGGTTTACATCTCCATCCTCTCACCCTCGCTTATCTATTGAAGTCAGCGTGGCTGTGACTTTGAACTTGGGACCTTGGCCTTTTACATGTTCACTAAAACCGGGAGCATCCCACAAGGGAAGCAGCTGCAGAGTCAAGGGATGGTCAGAGAACACGACGGGCGAAAGGCTGAGGTGGACCTCGTCGGCGGTCTCTGCAAACACAGTTGGAGCGCTGAAACCTAGCAACAGAAAGATGGCTGCAGAGACAATGTGAGGTGCAAAGGACTGTTTGTTCTGACTCTCACATAATAGGAGGTCATTTTTTCATTTTTTTCTGCAGCTACTCTGTAGATGTTGACAATGCTACTGCAGTTTTAAAGAGGCAGAGCGAAGGAGTAGATGGGGCAAAGAAGCATAATGGGGGTAAAGGGGACATGAGAGGAGATGAGTGTCAGAGAAAAATAAAGGTGGGAAGAGCTTAGGTGTGAGGTTATAATTTTTTGCATGACAGCTGTCACTCGCACAGATACACACACCCACACATTAATGCTGTGAAGACAGATCTGTTGTTGGCATGACAACCCCTTCATCAAGCCCTGTCATTTTGTCCTGCCCCGTAGCTGCAGGGTGCTCTGGATTAACAAGATAGAAGCTGAGGCTGGGGATTTAAGGGATCTGAGCCAAAGTGAGACATTTCAGAGGTCAAAGGTCAGTGTCAGGAAGAAAACAGCACCTGTAGAGCTTGTAAAGAGTCAGAATGGTGCTGAAAGAAACAACGGGGAGTGTATGTACTGACGCGGACACTCCTTTGTTCTGTTCTTGCCTCATGTGCACACACTCAAACACACATCCACACACGCAACATTGTGTGATGCAGATGTTGATTGCTTGCTAATTAGCAATTTGGTGCACCATTTAATTGACAACAAAGCGACATTGGAGGAGCCACAGTTGTCACAGATTTAATTCCAAAGTTAGTCTGCTCTCCTAATTTGCTATATAATTTGTTGTGTCTTGTGTGAGCATGCAGTCTGTGGGCACACACACACGCACACACACACACACACACACACACACAGGGAGAGGCATTCAACTGTTCTCCTGTGCCTATCCTGCTGTTCAAAGTCCTCCACTCAAGGAGCAAGAATTAATGAGCAGCTAAGAGTCTGCTGTAATCACTTCCTGCTTACCTAATGTTAAAAAAAAAACTCCACTTCTCAGTGATCAGAGCGTTAACAGCACTACATTCTAGTGGCTTTGATTGTTGAGATGGCAAAGAAGAAAGGTGCGGTGAATTTGATTCTGTTAAAGATGCTGATTCACGGAGAGAAGCACCTGACTCAAACAAAGGCATAGTGATTGATTTTCAAAATAAAAAAGTTGATTAACAACAGCCTTAATTTAATGTATTTAATAAATGCATTCAGAGCATGCATTTATTATGCAATTATGTAACATTCACATTTATTTGTTTTCTTTCTGGGCATGTGAAGTCCAATATTTCCTCTCCTTTGTTGGAAATACATGGCTCTTTAGATGCTACGTGCACCTTTTTGCTCACCAGCTTGCCGCCTACTACACCGCTTGGTGTTAGGTTGGCTCTTCTCTGTTGAGCATTAACGCTGAAAGCAGACAAAAACTTCAATGAGAGGAAAGTTCCAACCAAACAACAACAAACCAAAACAATGAGCCAAAAATTACAAATTGCAAAGTCAGACGATTCTCTGTGGGGTGCTCATCTATCGCACGTATATTGAGGCAGCTGTATTTTCAGATCTGTATCGGATGTTAGTAAAAGCTGCTCTAATGGGGCTGTATTAGGTTGATAACACGCCCTGAAAACCCTGCCATCCCAGACGTTATTCATCTTACACTGACCTGACACCGTCCGCTACATCACATCCAATATTTACTAATGCTGTGTTTCAGCTATGAAAGTGAAGAAAAGCAAAAATAGCCTCACTGCCCTTTCTAAATATTCTTACCAGTTTGAGTGTGTATGGTAGATATTAATTTTTAATAGATAGTGAGGGGGGTGGCTTGGATTCTTGGACTGGAATTTGACTGTTTTCTGTTAATTTCCCCGCAGGTTAAAGAGACTACCCTGGTCTGAAATCCAAACGAGTCGGGAATGTTTTCTCACTTCACAAATCCATTTAAATACCACACACAACAAACAAGAACCACACTTTCCCCCCAAAACGCCTCCCTCTATGTAATTGACAAGTGGTCAGCCGTGCTTGGGATTCAATTTTCCACCGGCCCCTGCCCGGTGACAGCTGATTGACGTGGAGCAAAGACAACATGAGGTTTACTCATAACCTGTTCCTGATTTAATGGATGATCTCTCTGGTTTGTCTGCCCTGCAGGTGCGTCGGGCCAAGACTTCAAGATTGTGTTGGGATGATGGACAGGTAAGGGAATTCGGGATACATTTGTAATCCATGACTGGGAGACAACCATCAGATCCCGGTACTAACCCTATTAAAAAACAGTCTGCTCATACCCATTACCAAGTCATTTAGTGGCAGCATTGTTGCTCTGTCAGTCTTATTTATACACTGACAGATAACTGTTTTTGTGTATGTGTTAGCCTTCTTGTGGTCTAATTTGTGTCACTTAGATTTTAGAGATACAGTTTCAGCAAACAGGCAGCTTTATTTCTGTTAAAGCTTGGGACTTAACTTGCTCTTTGATGCAGCTTTTTAAAAGAAAATGTACTCATTACGACATTCTTGTACTATTTCTACAGCTGATACTAATAATTCACAGCCTGAATAGCTTGAAACATCAACAGCTACCAAGAAAACAAGTGATCTTTACAATTAGAGCAATTTCAAAAGAGTGACAAACTCAATAGAATTTAACCAAACCAGCAAATCCATAAAGAGGAGGTCCTAAGCTCCTTTTAAACAGAGGAAACTGAGAGGAGACCTTTTTATTTTTCCTCTGGGAGGCTTCTTCTGAGACTCCAGTCCCAGAGTTGTTCTTTTGCTCTTACACTGGCATTATTCCCCCGTCTCATCTGGTGACCCTGTGTCGCCTGTTCTGCTGTAAACCCTTTCCTCCTAATTAGAGGAGTCCTTTCCCTTGTCTCTCACCTTGGGGCTTTCTCACTCTCTGTTATTTGTCTGGCCCCCAGTTTTTCACCTCGTTCTTTTGTTTTCTTTCCCTCCCTCTTTGTTCCCTTCGTCCTCGTCTCCTGCGCTCAATGTAAATGTCTCTCTCCTCCCTTTCTTCCTTTTTCAGACATCTTTCTTCCATTGCCTTCTTTTTATTTCTACCTGTTGTTGTCTCCTTGTCTCTCTACCCCTCTTTCGACCTAATCATTCCAAACTGCTGCATTACTATTCACCACATGGCCGTATATCTGATTATGTCGAAGCCCACAGCCTCTTTGTAAATTTCAAGATCCCCCCCTTCTTTAAGTCCGTCACAATCGATAGAGCAAACGCTGCGGCACCTTGCTCTACCATATCTCCATGGTACACGAGTCTTCCATTAGCTCCAGGCCTTGGCCTTCACAGCTAAAAGAGCTTTGAACTTAAAGTATCAGGTAGGAGTGGGTGCTGTTTTATGCTAAAAAAAAATAAAAATAAAAGGTCACCAGAAGAGTCTGGTGCTGATGAGCTGAAGATGAGATGAATCCAGATGGAATGAATGAAGGGGGAGAGAGAGAAATAGAACGACAGGATTGAGTGGTAGCATAACAGACGACACAGACGACAATGTGAAAAAAAGAGGTATGTAAATGGCAAATGCATTAGCGCCATCATTAGTCAAGAGAAAGAGCTTTTATCTTCCGACCTTTGTCTTTAGATTTAGCCCAAAAAGATTCAGGCAATTTGTGATGGATTGGCACTTTTTTTTTTTTTTTTTTTTATGTATTTATAAGAGGAGGTGAGAGGAGGTGATGAGCTGTCACGTTGTTGTCAGTGGAGTAGAGATATTGATAGTTTCAAGAACCAGCTCTTTAAGCGTGAAAGATGGAGCACACTAAAACCAAGCCTTATCCTGGCTGTTCATTGTTTGTTTTTCCATTGCTTCCATTGGCATCAAAGGATCTCTTTAGATCGATAGGAACGGGCCAATTGATTAGAGCTTTGTGGTTCAGCATCACATTTCTCAAGCAGAAGACTCGACTCAAGTTTAACGGGTTCAGTCTGAGGTGGTGAAAGTATTTTAAAGTATAACAGAAGGTTGGAGAGTTTTTTTTAGCTGTGGCTGAGGTTTTCACTTTCCTTCAAAGTGCCTTTTAGTTTCTTAATGTCTCAGCAACACTAATGTATCTTCTCTTCCGTCGTCTCTACAGGACACCACTAATAGCAGCTGGCATTATTGGAGGTCTATTCATCATCGTCATTCTGGCGCTCAGCGTGGCCGTGTATGTGCGACGCAAAAGCATCAAGAAGAAGAGGGCCTTGCGGCGTTTCCTGGAGACAGAGGTGAGAGGGTAGAAGTCATAACATAAGGAAGAAGAGCAGCTGAAAACGCTGTAGTGTTTTTCTTTCACTGTTAACTTGAGCTACTTTTTCTCAGAAAATGCAAAATTAGTGAATTAATTGTTGCATTTGCAAGTACAGAATAAATTAGTCATAGATTTGTCCTGTGTGATCATGAACAAATTACTGCTCTGTGATGAATTTTATTGATTCCGGAGAGGAAATTGGGGAAATGCTTCCACAAAGATGGCTGCCTTATTATTAATGTGAGAAAAACAAAAGTTCTCTTCATTAAAATAGACAAACAAGACACTTCAAGTGGACATTCATATGTGGTTTTTCTGCTCTTTGCAAAGACTTCCCCTTTAATATTATTTTTTTTAGTTTATTTTTTTTCCCACTTTCTCTGAGTTTGTTCAAGATTCTTTACTCAAGAGCTGCACTGCAGTTTTATAGATAGCTGCCAACCCAACTAGACTCATAAGTAAACCTTGAAATATTAAACCTTGGATATGGTACTTAGCCAAACCACGCAGTGCGCAGGTGGTTTTAAAATTATGCATGGCCGCCATCGCCCATCGATCTGGCCTTGAGAAGGGTTCATTTCTGGGAAGTATTAGACAGAGGTAGACTTTATATTCAAAGGAGAAAGTCAGATACTCAGGTGTACGTGAGTCCAGGATTTATGTGCATGTGTGCGTTCATGCTTTGGTTGATCACCTTTGCTACAAGACACTCTTCCCCTCTGTTTCCTGTCTGTGGCCCCAGCAGTTATGTCATCACTGCAGGTCCACTGAGTGGCCTTGCCTATAGTAGCGGGGCAGACTGCTTGTCAGTACGAATTAGTATAATTTACAGGTAGAGGCAGCAGTGTTATAGACAGCTGTCAGGCCAGAGATGGGAATTGGAGGAGGGCAGCCATGGGCAGTTTCTGCCTCATCTCGGCCGTGCACATCCATCTTAATCAACGGAGCCCTGTTCCGACAGCCTCTTGACCGGGAGGGGAGGCTTCAGTCCAAGCAGATTCGCTAATGTACTGTCACCGACAAGGAGGGGCTGGAGAGTATCAGGCTGGAGGGGGATCCTCTTCACCCCTTTTGCATCTCCTTTTAATAAAGTTGTCCTAAGACTGATTTTTGCTCCTGAAAAGCTTGGCTCAATACTCCACAGGGAAAACATGAAATATAGCGAACTGAGTCAATTTTTCCAACCTCGAAGGAGAATTAATTGGGTATAGAAGTAATTAGACATAATAAAACCTTTATCGCCAGTGGCAGGTTGGCCTACAAGGTTAGACAGACCACTCAATAAGTGAGGGTCATAGGTTCAATCGCCAAAACGGCCCATATACACATACATAAGCAGTTCCTAAGCGTGACACTGAACCTGCTCAGTCTTTGTAGGTCATTGTGTGTAAGAGCATTAGCAGGATGATTTAAAAAAAAAAAAAAAAAAAAAAGCAGTGGGTCAAAGATTACAGCACTGACCTGACTTTTGTGACGTTGTGCCTGCAGGGAATCGGTAATATGTAAACTGCAGCCACCATTTGAGCTTAGAAAAAGGCTTTCAACCCAAAATACTTGTATATGGCAATCCAGTGAAAATTCAGTCATGTGGCAGAATACAGTTGATTTTTTTGTCGCCAGAGTCAGTTTCTTGACCTCACTTGAATTTAAATCCCTCCCTTGAATATATCCTGCATGCATACTTTGAGCATATACATAGATCCCTGTTCACTCTCGCTCTGATTGTTGTTCTCCGCTCTCACCGACCCAGCATGCTAAAAAACCTGCACCCCTTGCAGTCTGTATCATGCCTTCCAGAGGCTCTCTCTCGGCTGATGAAACTGCACGATAGGCTTAGCGCGGCTGGTGAATGTGGATTTTCTATTCAAACGAATAACTGAGCTGAGTCTGTGTCTGTGAATGGAGATCAAGTTTGTCTGGGTGAGGGATTTGGGGACAGCAAAGGCTCAGGGACTCCCCCCATCCCCCTCCCCCTTTCTCTCTTTCTCTCTACCCCTATCTACCTTAGCTTTTTAAACAGAGAGCTCACCTCTTGTATCAGACAGGAAAAAAGATGCCTCCAGTACGCACTGTCAAAACGTGATCTGAGCACTCAGCCAGCATTTCCATATCACTGTTGCACTGTGTTGACTTGCAAAACACACTGCTGTTTCATTTCTTCATTGTTTTCTTTGTTTTACTATTCTCTCTCTGTGTCTTTTCATCTATCTTCACCTCCTTTTTTCTCTTTTGTTCTCAATTTTTATGTCTGTATCTCTATTTATCTATCTCCCTTGTGAACAGACACTTTATTCCTCTATCTTTTTAACTCTCTGTTTCGGTTTTTGTTTTTTTTTTTCTTCTCTCTCTTTCGCTCTCTCACCTTGAGAGAAATATAGAGGCTAATATAAAAAAGCCTGTCTCACAGTGTGGTGCCTTTTGAAGAAGCCCCTGAAAACAAATTGCTTTTCGTAGGCAGAGACAGCACAAACAGCAGAGTCCCCTCACTGTTGCAGCACGACCTCAGGCCTCGAACTCTGACCCCAGTCCAATGAAGCAGGACTAATGCGCTTGGAATCACCCTCTGTTCCTCCCTCTGCCCCCAAGGTCCTCTTCAAGCTGCTTTGTACAGACATGCGCCGTGTGAGTGTTTCAGCACCACAGGCTACGGATAGCTCTCATACTGCTTTCATGCTGTCCTCATATGAGGATTTCAGCACTGGGGGGAGCTGGACAGCTCCCATTGTTTACCCTGGGGTAAACAATGGGAGGCTGTCTGAACGGAGGCACGAGACATCATTACAAATGAAAACAGTGCAGCCAGGCACTGGTCAAACAAACCGAACCTTGTGTTATATTCAAGTTAACATCCCTTTTATTTACAAGACACGAAAATAATGCGTCTTCAATGTCACAAACGATGTGAAAAGTAGAATTTTTCAAGATCAGAATCTGGTTTAAAAGGCGTTTTTGGTGCAACAATAAATGTAGTAAGAAAGGTAATATAAATATAAAAAAATTTACAATGAAATAAATATTATAGGTTTGCCAGTCTACTATATACAGACATACAACCATTCACACTCAGCCCAAGCCTACGGGCAATTTAGAGTCACCTACTAACCTAAACATACATGTTGTACCTGGAGGGAACTCACACTGGTGCAGGGAGAACATGCAAACTACCACTACCAGAAAGGCCCCTCACCTGTGGTTGTACCTCAGAATAAAGTGGTTTAGATAACTTGGCTAGCTTATCTACCTATATGATTGTATAAAACATTGATGATCCTGCAGATTCCCAGCCCTGCGTAGGTTCCAGCTTTTCCCGCTCTCGATCACGAGCTAATAAGACGTGGGAAGTGTAGAGTGTAGAATGAAGGTAGAATAACTTGAAGATACCAGTACGGATTCCACACATGCTGTTCAAGACAGGAGTGTTGCTCCAACTGATTTCAATTACACAGCACAACAAATGCAGCGCTTTATATGGGTAATGTGAACATTAAAGCGTGTTCCTGGGGGCTCACAGAACACGTTTATGTTTGAGGACACTCTTTACTTATTCAATACACAATAATTCTGTGAATGTATTCTAGCCCAAGGCTGAAACATACTGCTTATTTGTCCAATGAAGCATCTGAATCCTCTCCACTGCGCCACTAGTGAAGTTCATTTGGCAAAGGCACGGTGCATTATTAGCTGGTAAATAAAGTGTCGTGGAGAGTGTGTGTGAGTCCAAACCGGCTCAAGAGAATTTTGTAGGCCATGGGTCTGCATCTCATTTAATAGACCTCTCCCCTCCATTCCTTTCCTCTCCTCTCCCCTCCTCATCAGTCCAGTACAGCTTTATCCTAATGAAACAATAACAACTACAGCCTGTTACCATCTGCTCTTATTACTGCTCTGTCACCACCTCCATGTGCCTCATCTCCACTCTCTCCTTTCCCCAATTGCTTCCATTTCTCTCTACCTACCGTGTCGCTTGTTTTGGTGTTATTCATGCACAAACACACCAGTGCAAATAAGGCTCTTTGCCCAAATACCAGGCTAATATGATGGATGTGACCGAAGCTTGTCCTTCCTGTCGACAGTGAGAAAGTCGACCAGCGTTTCCGTGTAATTTAATAGTCCATTTGCTGCATCTCTACCACTTAACCCAGGTCAGCCTGGATCCCCTTGCCCTAAAGATGTCTCTAAACCCACCTCACTGGATACAGTTGAGGATTTAAGTGTCACAGGGTGGTTGAAATGAAGGGGTTTTCTGCAAAATAGCTGGCTGCAACACCGTGAAGTCACGCAAATCATGAAGCAGAAAGCAAAACATAGAGAAGAGGAGAAAATAGAACAATAAAAGTACAAACAAAACATAAATAACAATGTCTGAAAATATCCCACGCATACAAGTCAGTAGTTTCTAATAAACAGAAAACTGTACAACAGTAAGATATTGGACAATAACAGTTATAATGACAAGAACTTGTTGTGTGTTGCTTGTGTAGTAGTCCAGTGAGACTTGAAAAGCATCAGTGTAGTGCTCTGAATTAATATGCCCAACAGCTAATGGCTTAAAACTAATGCGTTAATCCTCTATCAATTAGTCATTAATGATAGCAGGAGTTACTGACAAGCCTTTCATAAAGACTGTTTTTTTAGGAGGTGATACCCAGACAGAGTCCTTGTTATTTTTGGCACAATTATTGTCAAATTAATGTCTTGAATATTGGCTTCCAGTGCTGCTTTTCTCACACGAGGAACTTGCCAAATGGTTCAGTATGCTGAAGCCCTAAAGACACTGGGAAAAGAGAGAAATAGAAATAGATGAGTCTAATATTCTGCCTTTATGACTTATTTCTCTGAATAGAGGAGAGATCGTCGACTAATTTCACCTCAAGGTTCATTTAGAAGCTGTTGAATTCATCAAATGGTCTTCTTCAGCATATAATTTGCCCAAATGTCAAGATTTTGGGGCCACGTTGGGTGGAACGGGCGGGCGAGACTGCCTCACAATCCCTCAGTGCTGCTTCTGTCATCTTACTCACATCCCCTGGTATTTATTCCCCGTCCTCCCTCCCCCTCTCCTCCGTCAGCTAACTCACTTCCTGCAGTGATATCTCAGCGGGCTTGCACCGCAGCCCTCGGGCCCGGCCATAACAATAGCCATTAAACGACATGTCATTGCCATGCTGCGGGCAATGTCATCCATTCTGCGGCCCGGCCTGGCGGCGCGCTCGCCGGCCCTATTGTGCTGATGGTTTTATATCACATTGAGTAAGTGCCTGTATGGCTGACCGACTGATATATGGTCTCATTATATTGTTTGATGGCCATGGTTGAGCTGGGTGATTATGCCACTGATAAACCACAGCGAATGAGGGACCCGATAGGCTGATAGGCTCATTAAGACATGTATTGATCGGAGGCATTGACTTCAGAGTGTGTGTGTGGTTGTCTGCTTTGTGGTCTAATATGTGCTACGTGTGTGTGTATGTGTTCTTCACCTGTGTATATTTGATGATGTTATGAAATATGCACTATATGTTGTCTGGTTGAGTTTAGGTACGATATATATATATTTACATGCGTGTGTGTGTCTCTTGTTTCCCTCTGGCTCAGATCTTTTCACAGCTCAGTTACAGGTGCCAGCTCCTGCTCTTTATATTTAGTAGCTGAGGCTTTGTTGAGCGGCTCGCGGTGAGGCGGGTGGCCGGCCAGCTGCCGGGACACTGTTCAGTGTCAGCTGTTCCTGGCAGCCAGGCAGCATGGAGGAGGCTTGTCATAACCTTGGATTGGAATTGTTTTGTATGTGCACAGCTGGTGAGCTGCTCCTCTTTGTCGGTTCTGATAGCAGCTGACACCAGACTGTGATTTGTTTTGTGGTGGACACGCTGAGAACTTCACATTCACGTGCACACCCCTGAATTATTTGTCTGCCTCTGCTTTTGGCTGCTTATTCATTTGCCATTTGCAACAAAAAAACAAAAAGCTTGGCGTTACCCTGCAATCTTCTTTCTGGTGGTAGCTTTTTACTTATTATTTTAAACGGAGCGGTCTCACCTTGCTGCACTCTCCCAACAGATCTTAAATGTTTTTATCATTTAGGGTGCCAAGAGCAAGAGGTTGAAAATATTTAGACTAGGAGCAAAAGAAAGGCACGCTTCAGGCTTTTAGTAGTTTCACAATAAAAGCAATAGCGGTAAGGAGCGCTTCTCATGTTTTGCTTCTAGTAGCTATAAAAAGAAGTGGTGAGGAGGAAAACACTCTAAATATGTATTTGTGTGTGTTGTCAGCTGGTGGAGCCCCTGACCCCCAGTGGAACGGCCCCTAACCAGGCTCAGCTGCGGATCCTGAAGGAGACGGAACTGAAGAGGGTCAAGATTCTGGGTTCAGGAGCCTTTGGAACGGTTTACAAGGTCGGTGTGTGTGCCTCTGCATACGTGATAGCCAGTTTATGGTCCTCACTCGAATGTTCAGCCTCCAGATCATCAATTTAACATCAGCGAATCAGCTAAATGGCAAAGAAGACACTCAAAGATTATTCCAACAGAAACTGTCCTTCTCCTGGTAGAACAACCCCTGCTTCACAAACTAAACAATAAGCATAAATATTTCTCTTTGTAACAGTGTTTTTTCACAGACATTAGCCCAGGGTGGCTCAAGGACCTGGAACTGAAACTGGTGTTTGTTTGCCAGATTCACTGCCCTTGGCAAAATTGTTTGTGTCACCCTGAAACTCTGCAAACCTATTGAATAAATGTTGCATTTTCTGCCAGTAGCTTTAAATTCCCCTCAATACCCGCACTGATGGGCTTGTTTTCTATTTTATAGCTTTATTTTATTACAATTAATCTGCATACACACTCTACCATCAATTTATAGCCATATTATGATCCACAGCTCCTTGCTTTTAGCAGGTGGTTGAATTTAGGCCTCATAAAGTAAATAAGACTTTAATATTTTCTCATTTTAAACCTCTTTTCCATTGACTTGTTGACATTGACCTGTTCTTCATAGCGACGAGCAGCACATATTCAAGTTTGTGCAGGTGCCAATGCTAGTTTTAGGTGAACTAGACCTGCAGAGGAATGTTAGCAGGATGGTAGAACCCATTAAACACAGACAGCACCCATCAAAATCATTGTGTTTATTGAGACTTAGCGCAGTGCATTTATGGTGATTGCTTGGATATTTCAGGGCATCTGGGTCCCAGAAGGTGAGACAGTGAAGATCCCCGTGGCTATTAAAATCCTCAACGAGGCCACCGGTCCGAAAGCCAACGTGGAGTTCATGGACGTGAGTATTTATATCACAACAATTTGTGTGTGTTCAGGTTTGTGTGTCTGAGCTGTAAAGCCTTAGCCTTGTCAGGGAGATGGCCGAGCCTGTCACTTTGTGGGATTGTGCGTTCGGTGGTAAATTCTTATGAGAGTACCATCTCAGTCAGAGCCAGTAATAAAGTGAACTCCACTCCGCTGTACAGCCAGCCATGTATTGAACGAGACACTATTAAAAAACAGCACTTGTTTATGAGATATGGTTTTATTGGAATCTGGAAGTGATAGAGGTGAGAAGAAGAAGAACAAGGGAATAAGCTGGGGGGTTTCCACCTTTGCTTTGTCACCTTTCTCCGCTTTCCTCCTTCCACCCTCTACTTTTTCTCACAGTTTCTCAACTATGATTTGCAGGAGAGCAGTATATCTTATATTATTTAGCATGTCATACATTTACCCGTTTAAATTTTTCAACTTCCCACCTCACCTGAGCAGGGCCCCATATTTTCACTCTAGTTCCCATAATTAAACGTGAGGTTCCCTCTCTTCTCCTGCTTTGACAGTTTTAGTTGACTGACTGGAAATTAATCAACTATTTTGCTAATGGAACAGTCGTTTGGGTCATTTTTCAAGCAGAAATGCCCAGAATTCACTGCTTCCAACTCCTCTGAGACCGATTATCTTGGGTTTTAGAAAATTGGTTGAAAGAAACAAGCAAGCTGTACTTAGAGTAGTAGTAGGAGTTTTGCTTGGTGTTTTTCAGTATTATCTTACCTTTTCTAGACGAATAAACGACTGAAAATCAATAATTTAGTTCATTAAAAATAAAACAATTGTTGGTTGCAACCTTTTACATTCAGTCTTTAACTTTGCTCGCAAAGCTTACAGTATTGCCAGCTTCCTGTGGTTAGACAATAAAGCCTCTCTTTGATTTTATTAGAAGAAAATGCAGGAAGTGATAAGTTGCGATTAACAGTTTCTTTTCCATGGATGTATGAAGAAAGTGGGATTCAACTCAAGGAGGCAGACTTCAGTGGCCAATGCAAGTAAACTTGTCTGCGTTATAGAGGATAAATCTTCACAGGAGACCAGTTATTACTCTGTGTCCTGGATTTGATAATAATTTAGGTTTAATAATAAAACAAAAGTGTGGCAGCATGGCTGTGATTCCAGCTTCTTTCTCCCTTTCTGTCCAATTTTTCCTCTCCTTTCCTTTGCCTGCATCTTCCCTCTACCTCCCCAATCTCCTCCTCTCCCCCTGTTTCTCCTAGCGGGGGTCTCTGTCCATCCAGAGCCAATATGCTCTGTCTGCCGGCTTGTTAAACAGCAATCTAAAGGCAGGCTCACGCCTCGCCACTGGGATACTAGCCACTAGAGTGCCAGCTCTAAACACACTCTGAAAATCCACACTCGCATGGACACACACACACACACAACCAAACAGAGCACACTTGACAACAAAAGGCTCCCTAGATGGTGAGAGACGCAGGCTGATTTGCTTGTGTTGGCAAATATGAGAGTGTGCGATATGTGAAATGCAAAGACCTAATAATGCATTAATTTAATATGTTTTGATGCATACACACTCACGCTTTCACACACACACACATTCGGGAACATGCACCAGTTCTGCAGGGCTCTGCCAGTCTATCATCCAGTGTGTGTGTGTGTGTGTGTGTGTGTGTGTGTGTGTGTGTGTGTGTGGGAAAGAGAGCAAGTGAGCTAGATGAGGAGGGAGGGTCAGCTGGCAGTAATGGAGGTCAGCGCTCAGGGAGATGAGAGAGAAACCAAAACACACACAGTCACACGCACACACATTTCTGGGCACACAGTCATGCACACACACACACACACACACATACAAGTCGTAACATTTGCCCCCGGGAGTAGAAAGCAAGAGCAAGAATTTAGCCCGACATAGTTTATGACTCCTGGGTCTTTTGGGATCACAGAGTGAGAATAAAAGTGCTCTCTCCTTCTTTCTGTTACACACGTCCTCTTGCTTCCCTCCCCTTTTTCTTCTTCTCTTGATCCTGAGGTGTGAGGTACACCCCGTGTGGCTGGAATTGTATAACATCGGGCAGTTGGAGGGGGAAGCAGGTGGTTTTATGAAGTGGAGACGTAGTGGCACTACTTTGGGCCATGAGGCTCTGTTTAAATCAGAGCACTGGTGGTGCCAAAAGCCCCTCCATGGCCTATGGCCCCCCTCCTGTTTAGAATTAATCTACTCACACCCACACCACCACCACTCTCCCTCTAAGCTCATTCTTCAGCATCTAAATTTAAAAAGGCACCTCATCTATCTATCAGCTGCCCCAGGGCCAAGCCTGGATATACACCTCCTCGACCATTTGCCGTATGCAGAGACAGAGAGAGTGTGTGTGTCCTTGAGTGTGTGAGTTTGAGCGTTTTAGAGAGCTGCCAAGAGAGTGGGTCTGCATGTGAGAGGGTGCGAATGAGAGAGAGAGAGAGAGAGCATTAGAGAGGCAATGGGAGACAAGGCCAACGACTGAGGTGAGTGTTTTTCAGCAGTGACTGTGAGTGCAGCTTCTGCTCTGCCGTAATGCACGAGTATCAGCCCTCGCCATCATAACACTTCATCACCAGCGCACACCCTTCTGCTTGCAAGATCCGCAATAACAATTACCCAACGCTGAGTCCCAACTGTTGGAACCTCTATGTCCATCTGCTGCAGAGAGAGATGAGAGGAAAGTCAGAGACCAGATTTCCACAGCAAATCAGTCAAGACAGGAAACAGAAAAAGTGGCTCATGAATGAAGACACATAGCGACTTTGAGTTACAAGCATGAATGACTCACTGTTTTGATTGTGTTGGTGCAACATTTAAGAACCGCGATGTATTAAAATATAGATGAAAAAGGCAGCAGTTGTGCAGCTTTGAAGAAGGTTTCTGCAGGATTTTCTCTCACAGAGAGAATACTCGGCGGACAGATGCTGTGCATGCAGATATAGTCATCAACCCACAAGTCTTAATTTATGCATCTAACTCCACCTCCACTTGGAAGCCTTTAGGAATGCAGTGCAGTATTATCCATGGATAACAGATGCACGGACAGACAGTGAATTCTACTGTAAAAACAGAACCTAATATGGCTTCATACCAGTGGAGGTCCTCTCTTTTTTGTTGAAATGTTCATTACTCATGCCCACACTGAGGCTACAAGTCGTGCTCACAAGTAGACATTACTTTATTTCAAGGAGTCAAAAGCCAAAATGCCAAAATACCAAATATGACTGAGAATTTTTAAAGCCTTTAATTCAGTTTACTGCCCAGTGCCAGCTTCTCAGGCCTTCAGAGGCATGAAAATATGGGCGAAAGCTGTGGATCTGACCAAAGCCAAATTGGACCGTGTGGGTGGCAACCGTCCATTGAGTCAACTAAGCAAACATGACCCCAAACATATGCGTCTTTAAGGATTAATGTCCCTTCATTTGATTAATTTTCTAAATGTGGCCACACTCATTGCAGCAAAATCGGCCACTGAGTCAGTTCTTCTCTTGATTTCAGGAGTTTTTACTGGGGGGGCGGCAGCAATGTTGGGGGCTCCTCGGAAAAATGTGAAATTGTGATATGTCAAACAGATGTTTACCTGTTTAAATCTTCTTTACAACTTCCCACCTCACCTGAGCAGGGCCCCATATTTTCACTCTAGTTGCCATAATTAAATGTCAGGTTCCCTCTCTTCTCCTGCTTTGACAGTTTTAGTTGACTGACTGCAAATTCGTCAACAATTTTGTTAATGGAACAGTTGTTAGGGTCATTTTCAGGCAGAAATGCCCAGAATTCACTGCTTCCAACTCCTCTGAGACTGATTATCTTGGGTTTTAGAAAATTGGATGGAAGAAACAAGCAAACTGGAGCCCCACTTAATGCTGTAGGAGTTTTTGATCGAGTACCTGACCTTTTCGAGATGAATAAACAACTGAAAATTAATAATTTACTAATTTTACTTCTAATTAATAATAAAAACCACTGTTAGTTGCCACCTTATACATCAGAGATGCATTCAGTCTTTGAGTTTGCATCAAACGTCCCGACAAATTTCATTTACATTTCCCTATTTTGAGTCGCCTTTTTGTTATTGCCAGCTTTCTGGTGTTTTTCACAATAAAACCTCTCTTCATATTGGATGTGTTTATTATAGAAAAACATGCAGGAAGTGAAAAGTTGCAATCGACGTTGTTTTTTTCATGGATGTATAAAGAATTTCAACACAGGGAGGCAGGCTCCAGTGGCCAATGCAAGGAAACCTGTCTCCCCTTAATAGAGGATAAATCTATAAAACTGTTTACAGGATGATTTGCAACAGTCCCAGTAGTCTCTCTTTTGTCCTCCTCCCCCCTCTCACCTAGGAGGCCCTGATCATGGCCAGCATGGAGCACCCCCACCTGGTGCGTCTGCTGGGCGTCTGCCTGAGCCCCACCATCCAGCTGGTCACCCAGCTCATGCCGCACGGCTGCCTCATCGACTACGTGCACGAGCACAAGGACAACATCGGCTCGCAGCTGCTGCTCAACTGGTGTGTCCAAATCGCCAAGGTAAGTGATTGTAGAATACAATCCGGCGGCATCGGTGTGTGTATCTGTGCTGCGTGTGTTGGCAGCTTTTATCCATTTGTGTTCATGTCGCACGAGTCTGCCTTTTTCCAAGCCAGCATATGATGAATGGTGACACATCCAGTGTCAACAAAAACAAGCTTGAACTCAATTTGATTGCACATTACAAATTCTTATTTAAACAGCTTTCGAAACACTTTTGAACTGCTTTCACAAGCGCCCCTGATCCATCTGACCTTTCAGTTTCAGGTTTCCATTGTTGCCGTCCAGGCTCGGTGGCATTATATCAAGATTTAAATTATGCAAAACATTTACTGCAAACTCAGAGCAATCATTAAGAATCAGCGAACAGCAGCTGCATATTTGAAAGCATGTCAGTCTGAGAACAAATACAGAGCTTTTGTGGCTGCTGGTGTTGACATTGGAGAATAAATAACTCCCATTTTGCCCCCGTTGATCCTAATTATCCTCCCTGCTTGACACACTGATCATTTTCACAACCGTTCGCAGCAGCATGATAGGCCACTGATGTTGATCTTGAGCAGTAGACGAGCCTAGTTTGCCTCCAACTCGGCCGTATAAGCACATCGACCTGCATTATCCTTTTCAGGAAACGAGTGACGGCACAAGAAATCAGCAAATTAGAAAACCATTCTTTGCTGCTCAAACAAAGTCTGCGTGTTGAATCTTTGGAACAGCAGCAAGGCTTGAAATATTCTGTGTGTTTTTGCTTACCCAAAGAACATTTGTGTTTTGTTTGCAAATGAAAGCAGTGCAGCCAGACTGCTTGATAGTGTAACTGCCTGGTAAGATTTCATTTCTCTGAATTAAAACTGCGGGATGGCAGTCGGGTGCGAGGCTGCTGCGGCATGCTGTGCCGGCAGACGTGCTCTGTTGCAGAGGCGTCCCCCATCAAAAAAAAAAAAAAAAAGATATGACAAAAGGCTGATTTAGTGCGGGAGCTGCTGGAGATTTTTTGTTCTTGTCGTCCAATTCTGTCCATTTGAAAATGTGTTTTGACCGATTTTGGATTTTTTTCTGCTTCCGTGCCTCCAAGAAACGCGTGCTGGTCAGGCCAAATGTTGTGTCTGCACTGCTTAGCACATTACAAACACAATCAGAACGTCTACTTACTGTATTTCAATGAAACATTAACGGTGACCGCAAAAACTCCAGATACATTTAAGCAATTCTGGCCGCCAGCCAAGATGCGGCTTCACTTATATTCCATTCACATTTCGCCATTTCATGCATCTTGAGCAAAGCTATTCAGTATCAGTTAACTGCAACAAAGGCTCGGTTCCCCCGTGAGGATGGCAGGAGATGACATAATTACACACAGAATTACACAAAAATTAGCCATTGTCATATTTAAAGCAGCTGGAGTGTTCATTTGATCCCTGATGATGGATGAGAGAGCAGTGATCATAATCTGTATAAGGTGAGGGAGCAGTATGAGTGAGAGTTGCTCTTACTCCATCTACGCTAGTCATTAGTTGTGCTTGTGTTAGCGTGTAGCCTTGGAAAAAATAAATAAATTGATGAGCCATTAGTGACACGTACACATGTGGCTAAGACACAGTTCTGCCAGATTTTTATCCAGCTTGTCATCAAAGCGTTTTGTCTAATTGTGAGGTCATGATGTGACAGTGGACAATGTTTAATTGCATTTGTGTGACTAATGCCATATCTTTGAAGTGCCTGCTCCACATCATTTCAAATGGAGGCCCAATAGCTGTTAAGACATAACACATAGCGTGACAGCATAAACTCAGAACTTCAAAAACAACCCTCGGGACTTTCAGATAATGTTGTGTTTCTAAAGATTTCCTTTTTCAGTCCCAACTGCTGCAATTGATTTGTATTGGTCATCCTTAAAGACAATATATTCTCTCATTTCATCTGTCTGACTCAGTTGGTTTCATGGGGTCGGGGTTTACTATGGAAGGGCTTAACCCTTTGTTTCCCCCGCCTCATGATGGATGGTTTTCAAGAGCTTGAGGAACAGGCTCCTTAGGCAGCTGCTTATTGCTGTAATTGGATTCGATTTCACCTGTCGCGACAGGAGGGGAAGTGTCAGTTTCCTTAGCGTTTCTGTAAGTGAGGAAGAGCAAGGATGAAGATTATTCACCGCTGCCCTCAACCCACTCTGTGACATCTAAATCAGTATTGATTGTGATTGATATAAATAACAGCTCTTCATTCTTGTGGCCTCTTGATAGAAAGTGTGTTTGAAGCTGATTGATTGATTGATTGATAGATAGTTACATCATTTGTTTTTATTGAGTGATTTAGTGAGTGGAATCAATAGGGTTTCCTATGTCCCTTTTAACATTAGAAAGACATGTCCTTTCATCTATCTGCATGCTACTTGGACTCACCCCCGGGGCTTAATGATTGGTCAGGGATTATAAATTCAAATGACACATCAGTTAGGATTGAACGCACAATGGCAACATCTCAGTCTACTCGTTCAGTGGTGGCATTTGTATTTTTTACAAAGTATTTAATAATACTGAACGTTAATACATTTGACTGAACCCATTTAGTGTTTTCAAAGAGGGTTTATACCATTTATAGTTTTTGGTCAAATTTGACCCATTTTACACAAAAATTATATACAATTTTATGATACAATATTATTATACAATCAATATAGGATGTTATTACTATTACTTGGCAATATTTACAATGTATTTATCTGCATAAACAGCCCAAAATTACGACTGGGTCATATTTGACCCATGACACGTCAGATGTAAGTTATTTTATAGGCATTTGAAAAAAAAATGTTTGTATCATATATATTAAGATGTATTCTATTGTGTTTTTCATGAAAAAAAAAAAAAGTTTCACACATCTTAATTTGAAAAAAGGTGAAATTTTCCCCAAACACAATGGGAGGGTTCACTGGATTTCCCTCCCAACTGATCCAGGCGTGGATTCCTGGGTGCAGCATGGAGCCCATTTAACAGTATGTTTTTTTCCAGACCACAACCCCAGATCATGGAGTTAAAATGCTTGCAGCGTTACAGCCAGGTAGCTTGTTTCTTCTCTGTTATTTTAGCATCCTCACTGGTCCTCCATCACATACCCCTGAGGTATTTTTCAAGCCAGAGAAATGACGTAAATGCATTCTCTGCAGTATGCCCATAAACTGATTTCACGTCTTTGCATTCTTGTTAAAGTTTTTACATCATCCATGTGTTCGAGGACATGCAGGTGAATGTTTGGGTCTACGAGTGGGATAAATAGCATGCAGCACTCTCCTCTGAGTGATCTTTCCTCTCTCAAGGTAATGATGGTGAACCCTTCCCCCAGCAGAAAGACGTGCAATTTTCTGGCAAAATGGAGAATAATTTTCTCTCCATCTTCAGTTAGCTTTGAAAAGGGTGTTGTTAAAATAAAGGGCAGGAGAAAGGAAGGAAGGGAAAGAAGTTATAAAAGAACAGAGAGGATGCAAAAGGTCACAGGCTGTAAGACGTGTGGAACAAAACCAAGTTCTTACTGGATCTACCTAATCTCATTGGCCCTATGTTGTTTATCTTAATCCGAAAAGTAGCCGAGTAGTCGAGTAGCCATAATTGTAATAGTGTAAAGCTAGATGACAACAGAGCCCATGCCCATTAGCAACAATGGCTACAGCACCTGCACCTCCACAACTGTTTGATACCAGGTGGAGCCCAGTCTGCTCGCAACAAGTTTCCATATTGTTGTAAATGAAGACAACATCAAGCAAACGGAAGCGTGGCTCACTAATTTGAGCATTTCCAGCCACAGCAGACTGCAAACACAGACGGACCCTTGCCACAAGCCTCGCTCTTCATCACAACGCGAATCCCAAAATGTAAACATCGTTACTTTTCAGTTAATAATTGGACTCCATAGTCTCGTATTCATTAGGGAGACATGGGAAACCTTCCCATCGTCGCTCTATATCACAATGTGAAAAAAACCAACGTAAACACAATTACTTTGGGAAATGTAATTAAAGCATGTCAAGGCACCTTATAGAGTTCACCACAATCCTTTTTAAAAAGTAAAAGATTCACCTGTTAAATAAACTTCAAAGGAGCATAAAATCGAAATACGAAAGTGCAAGTGCCTCAAAACTGTCCTTGGGGGAAAAAAAGCACTGAAATGAATTGAGGGCTGAAATAAAGGAGGCTAAACTAAACTAGAAATAAGACAATAGTGTCTCCAGCCTTTCATACTGATTTGGGGGGAGCAGCAACCCTCTTCAGACATACTGAGACCATAAAGTTATGTTGACGGACATATGTATAATGTATAGATTCGTGATGACTACTATCAGCCTTGACGGATAATGGGCTGGTCATGTATGACTTTGTTACTTGGTGTCGAAAACTAAAGACATTTGTTCAGAAAGTCATGGAAGTCTTGTTAAAATGTTGGTGTCAGGCCAAGCTTTTGGTCACCTATAACAGGCAGGTGCTCAGGAGGCCTCGTGCTATATTGGACTCTCAGGACCATCCACTCCTGGGGGAGGTTGAGCTGTTGCCCTCAGGCACGAAAAGAAGTCTTTCATGCCAAGTGCGATTGATGGTTGTGCTTCCCTGGCACGGTGCACACTTGCATAATTGTGCAGTGAATTAACCTTTTGCATTCTGTCCTTTTGTGAACCCTTACGCATAACATATTCTCCATCTTGGGACGGTAAAGATGACCTTGAAGCTTGAATATACAGAGTAACCCCCCCCACCCCCACCCACGACACATGGAGCAAGTGTGGAACCAGGCAGAAAGATACGATATTAGGCTTCTGATTTCACCATAATGCTGTGGCACTTTGCCAACCACCCCCCCCCCCGCACCACCGCCACAACAACAGCACAAACACCAGCCGTATGTGGGCTCTGACCCGGGCAGTTGACCGCTGCGCTGCAAATTGATTGGCCGAGGCCTGTCGCCAGGCAGTGACTCTTCATCACTGAGTGTTTTGGGCATTGAGATAATGGCCCCCATTAATCTACAGCCACACTCAGGGCTGGTCCACTCTTACTGCTACACACACAGACACACATACATAGACTGACACTCGCATAACAACACATGCGTGGACTGATAATAATGCAGAACACATAGCGGTTTATTTAGTTATGTGTGAATGAGTTAAATTTTTTCCCCCTTTCCTTACCTCTATTTTATCCTACTTTCCTTTTTTTCCTAATGATTCAGATTTTTTCCTTTCCTTTCCTTTCCTCTCCTTTCCTTTCCTTTCCTGCTGTCTCTCTTTTTCCATGGTGGCCGTGTGCTACTCCTCACACTCCAGGTTACATATCCTCAAATGACCCTGCATTTATGTGAGTTGGTGTATATGTGTGTGTGTGTCTGTGTGTGTGTGTGGGAGAGAGAGAGAGTGTGTAGTTGGAGAAAAATAAGCATTTCTCAGTGCACAAAAGTGACCTCCTTTCCGCCTTTCTGTCTCTTTCTGCATCTCTCTCATCTCTTTCTCTTTACTACTTACTAACTGAATCCCTCACTCTGTCTGTTGCTCTCATGCACCCTCTCACACACACATATAAAGACTGTTTTTTCATTAGGTTTTGGATTATTAATGGAATAATTAGGTTTGGGATGTATTTTAATGAACAAATCAATCACTGAATTAAATATGGGATCGGAACTAAGTGTATGTGGGGCTACGGGAGTCTTTTAATTTGGCTCCCTCTCCTTTCCTCTCTCTTTCTCTCTCTCTGTCTTCCCTTCACAGTCTCCCTCCTCAGGCTCAGTATAATGAAAGTAGAATAGATTCAGCAAGTAGCTGTCCTGCCGGTGAAATGATTGGCTTTGGCACTGAAGCCCGGTCTAGACGAAAGTCTTGATTGGTTTTGGGGGTGGTTTGGGGTTTGCAAGAAGTGGGATCGCTGTTTGGCGGGGGCTTGTGTCAAGGGCACACTCAGGCCTTCGGTTGTTGAGGGGTGAGGGAGTAGAGTGATTCGTGTAAACATACCCACCGGCAAACTGGTGGACTCGCATTATCGCAACATGCCCTGCAGGAAAACCCTGCGGTTTGAGCAGCACTCTGCTGCACTGGACAGCATTTTACAGATTGACAGTGCTAATGATGGTGCAGAACATTGACCTCAAATAATTTCTCCAAGGTTGAGCTTGACACTGTACTACATTGTGGTAAAATATGCATGGACGCATGTGTGCAGACGCAGTGATATGATCGTTTAGATTTATAGCACCTGCTTTGAGTTATATGTGTGGGAAGCTAAGCACGTACAGAGTCAAGGAAAATGCTCCAGTGCCTTTACACACTTGCATGAACAGACAAACATACACACACACATGCACAAGGTCTCCAGCTTTTGCTAATGCTTAGTCAGGGAAAGGGAAAGTGAAGTCTCTAGTCTTAGATTTGGTTTCCGATCTTTGTGTGCATTCATGTGTGGTTGTGTGTGGTAATATTCTCATGTGGACGCACCCTTTCACTTTCATAGTTTGTGTGTGTGCGTGTGTGTGTGTGTGTGTGTGTGTGTGTGTGTGTGTGTGTGTTTAGATTTACATCCTTCGGTGGCTCCCCAGAGATGCCACCCGATGGCAGGTGATCCAATCTGGTCAAGCTTAGTGTGGAGCCCTCTGTGTCATTCACTTCCCTGCAAATGCTGCTCTGTGCTGAGCAGACACATCTCTCCTGTACTCATTAGCCAAGCCTTAGCACTTTCTTCTGCTCCTGCCCCCCCCCCCCCCTTCCCCCCGTACCACCCTCCCCTCTGCACATATCCTTTATCTTTCCTTCCCTCACTGGATGATGGATTCCTGTCTTTGCTTTGAATGAAATCACCTCCTGTCCTGCGCTCTTGTTTCTATCATATCATCACATCTCAAAGGAAAGCGTCAGTGGACTTAACAACATGCTCCTGCAGGGCCTGGACACATGTATTTAAACAATTACACTACTGCTGAAAATACTTGCTTTCACTCCCATGACACAGACAGGATATTAGTTTATTCAGGTTTGTTGAAAACCGACATTTGTGATCATTTTAACCTATATTGACATCTGACATTTTTCAGATCTAGGATCTTTTGTGGCTGTAGTGTCTCCTAGAGGCAAATGAAGAAAGAGCTTTGCTGTATGTATAAGCAAATCCTGTGAATTTGATCAAGGAAACCAGCGTTGCAATGAAAAGATGAATTTATGGCCAACACAAACTCGACTTAAAGCGCTGACAAACTCACTATAAACAGAATGAAACCACTTGGTAGCTGAGTAACATTAAAGCTGCAAGTGCTGTGCACTCTTTTTTTGTCATTATGTATATCATTATGTGAGCAATGGGCTTTTCTGTGTGAACTTACTTTTGGTTTCTCTCCTCATACTACAGTATGAGGTTGTATATATATATATTATATATTTAAAGGTAACCCTTCATCAGAAATTACAGAGTATGTTCAAATAGAAAATACTATTTAAAAAAAAAAAAACACTGTTCATAAATAAGTGTCCTGTAGCTATGAATAAAAAAAAAGGATGGCAGGAGCAATTAACTATGAAATGATTAAAAACAGTCCGCAAATGCACTAAAAGGCAATTATGATTAGGAACTGGAGATTAACATGACTCCAGTCAACAACATCCATTTAAATTTCAGTTAACAGTTGATGAGCAGACATGATGAAGCCTGGAGGTGAAACATGTTTTTTGGGGGGGTTTTTTTCCACCTCAGCGTATTTGTCACTGACATGTCAAACATGTGCAGGAAATGGAAAATGTCTGTTGTGCATCAGAGGACAGCAGGATGATAGCTTCCATGACTAGATTGATAAAAGCTGATGGAAGAGTGGCAGCGAAGCACCTAATAGCACTTTTGGTCAAATTAGAAGCATGCAAAGCGAGGTTTCTTCTGCTAACGCTAACATTAGTGACGTAGCAACAGCAAAACTTACACCTAGGGCCTTTAAAGTGCTGTGAATAAATTCCCTGACAGGAACTTAGCTTAGATGGCAACAAATCCACGGTACAACTTGAAGGAAAAGCCAGTGATTGAACCTTATACTGGATTCAGATTTACAGTAAAATGTTATTGCATGCCATCATGAGTTTATGTAGGAATATATTGGACATTTTCATTCTTTCTCGGAGTTGGCTATTATATATGCTTCACTTGTACATATAAACTCTCTGAAATGAGCTTCTCTTTTATTCCAGTCTATATTTTCCACTAAAACACATCAAGCTATTTGAATTGTATGTTGTTGGCAGGCTACCTGGTAGTGATCCATGTTCAGCGCTTCATTCACACGGGGCTTCATTAATAATGCACTCCCACAAATCTTTGCATCTCCAAGCTTGTCAGGAAGCACATCACGCCATGATTACCAAACAGAGCAACCCAAAAATATTATGCCACATCATAAAAAAACAAAACAAAGACAACTAATGTGCACCCCGGGCAGTTTTCCCCTTCCTCCACACATTTACAAATTCTTACTCACACACGCGCTCACACACAGAGTCAAAGTCCAGAGGAGTACGTATGTGTCCCTGCTGATGCAACAAAATGAGGAAACGGGGGGAAGAAGGAAGAGCAGGAGGTGATGAAGAGAGCGGGTGGTGGAGGGATAAGCCCGCCGGGTCTTTCTAATTATCTGTAAGGATCAGCAGCGCTCAAGGATGCATAAGAGCAGGGATTTGATTTGCCATATCCACTGGGTAGGAAGGCCTGATTGGATCGGTCACCTCTCTCCACACACACCTATTACTCATGACACCTTGAGCCGAGGATCATTAGACACAGGCATATGCACCCATGCAGATGAGCGACGGCGCAGGGATTCTCCTTCCTGCAGCACCGGAGATGGGCTCCCTGCTTAAAACTTTATGTATATAGATAGATAGATTTTTTTTTTTTCTTATCAAGTCCTACAAATGTCATTTTAATAAAACAAACACAAAATAATTCTGCCAGGTTGTGATACGAATCAATTTTGTGCAATCAATTTTTCATTTTCTCCGTGCTAGCTGTCTTATTATAAACAAACAGGAGGCAGGAAGCCAGGGAAACGATAGCATTTTTTTACTTATTTGTGTCTTAACTTACCTTTTCTGTTATCATGTACATATCTGTGTTAAAACATGTACCTGCATATCAACAGAACAGGGTCAGACAGTGGGCAGTTGTTATTGAAGAGAAGTCTGACAGTTTCTCAGCATGATAATTATCCGCCGTGATTAAAAATTAGTACTTTGCAGTGTCACAGCAACCCAGAGGACAAATTATAGGCATTGCTTTGAAGGCTGAATGCTGCGTTGGTGCTCACTTGATTCAAGTGAGGATCAGATTCCCTCGCTCCCAACTTCTTTTTTCTCTCCTTCCCTCTTGCTTTCCATCCTCCTCTCTGTTTGGTTCACCTGCCGAGCTCAGAGGCTGCTGAGCTGTCGAAACCCATCATTACCGTCCTCGCGGACTTCACAGGATCTCGCTTGAGTGCCGTTAATTGATGCACGGATCCCAACAAAGACATTTGGCTGCATGGCTGCAAATGTCTTTTGGAAAGACAGGAAAGGAAAGGAAAGAAAAGCAAGCTATCAATTTGACGTCTTCCTCTTTGAATTGCAACTTTATGTCACTGTCTTTACTCAGACGAGCAGAAATGTATCTCACTCATCAAAAAGTTGCCGTTTTCCCCTCGCCTTACTGATTCCACTGCAGCAGCCAAAAAATTATTGACATTTGCTCATGTAAATTTGCCAGCAGCGGTCTTTTATTGCCTGCACGGTGACATTTTGGAGGGATCTTTCTGTCCCACAGGGGAGCTGAGATCATGGTGACAGAGCTCAGATAATTTTACATTTGGTTCTCTCTCTTGAGGTGGATATAATTAAAGGTGGAAGCAGGAACACATCAAGCGCCGCTAAGTTCCGACACCGGTTTTGAAAGCCGCTCCCACCAAGAGACTTTCACGCACGTGCATTATTGCACACGCACGTAAACACACTTGTGTCAGCTCAGGTTGATGGATAGGTACTTTATTTTTTATTTTTTTTTATTTTTTTTTTTTTTGCACTGTGGTTCCACAACGGCTGAATGCGGAGTAAATGGGCCTGTATGCCGACTTCTGTGCCACCGCTGAGCTGTCATCCTATATGTCACATTGTGTCACATCCACCTGAATCGTTCATTAACCATTTGAACCATCTGGTGGTGCATTTTGAAGCCTTATTGGTTTCTGTGGAGAACAATTCAAACAGCATCGAAAACCTTCTTCTTCCATGCAAATTACTCTGAACCAGCTTGTAAACGGTGCTTATCATAAATTTTACCTGACTTTAATAACAGTATTTCAAAATAAAATTTGAGAGTATTATGTGTTTATGTGAATGGGTAAAGAGAGGCACATCTGGACCCTGACTGGCTCATTCTCACTCCCTCCATTTTTCTCTTTCTCCCTCACACACAATGCGAACATGCACAGGTTTTTTTTTTTTTTGCACACATGCTTTGGAGACTGCCAGCTCTGTGGGAATGCCTTCCATTCTATCTCCCGCGCAGCACCCAGCGCATGACAGACGACCACCTGCGCCACCTGAGCGGACCCATTGTGCACGCTCCTTATCGCACTGGTCCCGGTTCTCGGCTTGCGGACAGTCCCATATTGCTCACATTGTTGCCGCGTCTTCACCCGTTTGGTGGGGCGGTGGGATTTGCAGCTGGGGTTTCGGAAGGAGGTGGTGGCGGGGGGTGGGGGCTGTTATCGCTCCCACAGGGAACAGCCCCCCCCCACGATGTGGTTCCTGGAAGAAACTGAGCATCCTGCCTTGTGGTTCCTGTAAGAAACTGAGCATCCTGCCTTTTTTCTTTTTTTTTTTGCTTTTCTTGACAAGAATTCACAAATAAACTTTTATCATTAAGACTCCTTCACCGCTGATGGGTCCCACTGCTTCCTGAAAGAGCATGTTGCTTGGCAACAAATATGAAAAAAGCCACACTAAATAAAATCAGCAACCATTTCATGTTAGTGTTTGTCTCATGTCGGTGATACATGGTGAATACTGTTTCTGCTGAAGACCTGAGTTGATATTTATTACCTGCTGTCCGTCTTCTACTAACCGCCCAGCAGCTTTCCTTCATACTCAGCATCTTTTTTTTTCCACAGCAGCTTTCTCTCCCGCTGAGGTCTTTGCACCCTGCGATTCCACACTACCCCGCTTCCTTTTTTCACGCCCAGCATCATCCTCTTGTTCTCATCCATTACTGAAGACTCAGATTTTTAGTCTTCTTCATTTTGTACTCGAGAGAAGCTGCAAATGGGTCATGGCACAGACATGCCCCTGTCTGTTGGGTGCTTTAGAAAACTTTTAGCACCTGTAGACAATTCAGAACTCGGCAGTGATGTTTAAAAAATTAGCAGGGGAGCCAGTTAGGAGGAGAATAAATTTCTTTTTGTCTCCTAAAAACATAAACAAGCAGTGGTTTGCGTGATATGTGTCTGGAACATATTCATAGTCCAACCAGAGGAGCTTACTTGATGCCTGAAGCACAGTCTGACTCTTGCAAAAGGTCTTTGCTAAACAGCTCTTGAAAAGTTCCATGAAGTACAATGTTTTTGGCAAAAAATAAAAATATTTCGAGCTACTGCAGCAGCACTTCATATGCTCTGAGCACTTAAAACATACCCCTGGTGTCATTTGGGATGTGCAACAGTGCTGGTGGGTCCTTAACCTTAAATGCACCAATGTAGCATGTCTCTCAAAGCTCTTGAGCTGTGAGAGGTGAGAATAGCTGCTCGGGGGGAGGGGAAGCAACAGAGGACCTCTCATAAAGGTTTCAAGGCCTTCACTGAACTGGACAAATGTGCCGCTGTTGCTTGACAGTGACGTTCATCTGGTTTTGACCTGGAGTCAACATTAATGCTGAAGCCGAACTACCACACAAAACAAAACGACGCCACTTCTAGCAATATGGTCACATTTCGGAGTTTGAACATATGACTTCAACAAGTGCAGTCAATGGAAATCGGCATTTCAAGCCTTGATGTCACAGTTTAGTTCCTTTCCCACAGCCTGTCAAGCTCTGTTTTATTTTCTTGTCATCCAAAAAGCAAAGGTTTTGCTTCAGTGACTTAAAAAATTGGGACTTTTATAGGTACAAGTTGTGAGTGGATGTGTCCAGATGCCCTTGAAATCTCTGCTCATTGCCACATTTTCTTTCCTTTTCCTTCCATGGTGTTTTGTGTTACAATCTTATCGTTCGGGCTCAAGGTGTCACAGACTTTCAGATGCACTTCACAAGGGCTCAGGTCTGTCTCGCTGCAAATTCAGCCAGTGCTTAAATCCTCTGGCATGAACTTCTGAGCCCTTCGTGTGAATTGTTAGAGTCTGCAAACCTGTTGATATTTCAAAAAGAACTTTACCTTCAGCTGTGTCAATGAATGATATTCCCCTTGTTTGTACAGTTTCCTTTTCACATGCTAAGGTTGCATAAACATTTTGGGGTTTTGTTTGTGAGGAAACTTCCCTCCTCCTTCTGTACATCAATACATCGCATATATCATCTCCTCTATGAAGGTCAGCCCTGAACGTGTACTTCTGTAGTCTTTGAGTGGTACACAGCATCAAATATAGCCTCTCCTCCGAGACAGGAAGCTTTGCTTTTCAGCATAAAAGTCATGCTTGAGAGAGAGGGAGCGGGAAGTGGCAGGAAGACATATTGCAACTTTATTTTGTTTCGATTTTGCATGAAAATCTATGACTTGAGGGATAGTTGAAGGGACAGCTAAGGCACATCGACACATCCTACCATTGCAGCTGTAGGAGACAGTTGGGCTACAACCTTAGGCCGTATAGAAAAATGGATGAGACACTGGGGGTGAAAAGTGAACGCTAGCTCACAAACATATGGCGTCACAGTCGGTTGCCACTTGGCTACAAAGCCGAATCTACCTAATCGCTTCAACCGTTGCTGCTCTGTCTTCATCTATGACCCAACATGCATAAAGGACAACAGGAAAGGCCCTTTCAGAGGTGATATGAACCACCTCGACCTGTCCAACATGCGCAGGTAGTATTCTGAATGGTTGTTAAACAGCTGACAGCTCCAAAACATTAAAATGAAGAAGATATTGAACTGTGTGCTCTGTCAGCGTGTCAAAACAGAATTGCCATGTTGTTTACCAAACCTGGCAGGTCTAATTACTTCCTCCACAGATTGTTGTGTGATCTATCTAGGTTATGTAATCACAAATTATCCTATTCCACTTCCATTCTTAAAGACGTCAGGACTCTGGGGATTGTAACACCTAAGCAATGTTAAGGCAGCACAATCAGCGGGACCCTCTCGACCTGAAACCAAGGCTGCCCCCACATCCTCCGCCGGGATGCTGGTGTTTACCGCCTGGAGTGGCTGAAAATTAATTGGCTCCTTGAGCTGCCGTACATTCCCCCCTGTCATTGCGATGGCCTCCCCTCATTGCCCCGTCACTTTAAGTCGAAGAGTATTAATGGACTGTGTGGGCCATTGATTCCTAATTCCTCTCGACGTCGACATCGGGGATAAATATTGCGTGGCCCGTTCGTCTTCAGGCTTATTGTAATCAGCGTTGTTATTGATCGCCTGCCCAACTCCCCCAGAAGTAATCTATTTTAAATACACTTTCAGTAAAAGGGGGGTGATTTGGGCCATGTCCCAGCACTTTGTCTCATATTGGTGAGGTATGCCACACGTTACAGAATGGTGGACTGGTAGATAAAAGAGAAAGATGCTCAAAGACATGGAAGCAGGCTGACAGATAGAAATATCGCAAAAGTCACCAAGTTTGTTTGGTGAAATATGTCTTGCTTTACCATATAGGTGGTCTCCAGGTGGTCGATGTCAGTGTGTGTGTCTACGTGTGTGACTACGTGTCTGTCTCTACAAGGCCAGTGGATGATGGATGAGCGCTCAGCCAGCGGCGAGCCAGACGTCGGCGCTATTGATTTGTCCTCACATTCGTCTGGGAGGAGGCGGCGGCGAGGGGCATTTCAACACAACCACACACCTCGCACACACACGTGTATATGAAGTATTTTCACCATAAGTATTTCAAACAGCCAATGATTCTCTCGCACCAACGGAGGCGTGGGCCTTGGTTGAAATTTTTCATTGTCTGCTGAGTACAATGACCATGTCCCTCCTCACTGAGGTGTTTTTATTGATCCATCTGCAAAGTGGCATCCACTTGTTTAACATCCAGTCTGATGCACTTCAATTGGTCCAGCCTTGCCTGTCCGCTTGTCTGTTTTGTTTGGCTATGAGCACAGAAGGTGTGTATGTGTGTCCTCACCTAATGCATCTGTGAATTCATGAAGAAAAGAGGGCGTGTATGCGTTTGTGTGCCTGCAAGCTCGTGAGTGTTTTTCTACTTGTGCAGTGAGGTAAGTCTTCATGTGTGAGCATGCATGCATGGCTGAAAATAGTTTTTTGTGCAACTGTCAAGAGTCCCTGCTGCATCCAGGCCATTGAGCAACAAATCAAGGCTGCAAAGCGAAGCTGACGTTCGTTTCATTCAAGGCTTTGTTGTTTTTCCCCTCCCTCGCTTTGTTTTGCTCATGGGGTGTTCATAACCAATGTTAACAAGAAGGACATCCATTACTCTCAATGCCAAGCCATCTTGAAAATGGCCCCAATCATCGAGGACATGGAGGCAACATGTCAGTTATGGACTGAACAACATCACACCTTACAAGAAGATAAAGATAAAGATCCCAAGACAGTTAATGCCTATTGTCTTGAACTATCTGCCACAGTTCAAACATCATCATTTACGACGCAGAAATGTTTGACATGTTTCCTTGATTCTCTGAGCACACGGTGACTGCATCGCAAAAAAACCTTTGAGTTGAGAAATGTCTTCGAGTTCCTGTCATCTCAATGCCATTAAAGCTGCCTACGATTCTTCGTCTTTCACAGTCATATACATGAAGTACGACAACGGTGAAAGATTGTATTCAAAATGTCTGCATGAGTATGCGGTTAATGATGATAAGTTATGACAATAGTTTTATGTTAGTGCTGACATTTACCGCATCGACAATCACAGTCCTCACTTTCCTTTTCTTTTTTATTCTCCTTTATTGCTCTCTCGCTCTCAGGGGATGATGTACCTGGAGGAGAGGAGGCTGGTCCACAGGGACCTGGCGGCCCGGAACGTGCTGGTGAAGTCACCCAATCACATCAAGATCACTGACTTCGGCCTGGCGAGGCTGCTGGACGCTGACGAGAAGGAGTACAACGCAGACGGGGGCAAGGTTGGTGTAAGTGGAGGCGTGTGCATGTTCACTGCAACAAAATACTGCAACCGAAGTAGTGGAACAAAAAGGTCAGTGGCAGCCTTGTTAGTATTTGAGGTAGTTGGCTCCTACCTCACTTGATGTTTCTCTTTTTATTAGCCAGAGGTGAAGAAGAGCAGAACAAGAAAGAAAAGATTTAGCCATGTCCTGTTTCCATTATCTATATCATCTCTGTATGAATATTTGAGGTGAAAACACAGTTCTCTGCCTGTGATAAAAAGAAAAACCCGCAGATAAATGCATTTTGTGTCACAGAGCAACATCTGAAACACATTCAGATCCGCAAAACATGTTTGGTCAAGCAAACTCTGGTGAACTTTGTTTCAATAATATGCAATTTGGAAGCACTTCATCCAGACAAATAATGCAGCCACACTTCCAATCGGTTTGTTTTGTTTGGGGATCCAGACCGCATTAATCAGAAGCCCCTTCTCTTTCCCTCGCTCGAGACTTACTATGCAAATTGTCCCGATCAGCTCCCTTTATTAAATTGGCTCTTTCATTGCTGCATCTGTTCAACTGGAGGCCTAAAGTTCGCCACTGCATCTCCAGTTAGAGTTGTTATCTCCGGGCAGAGAGAGGAAAAGAAAGATTTCCATAAACCTTGCAAGCTTGATGCAACCATCTGAGTGATTGACTCCATGTTGGTGTTCACTGATGCCTCAATAAATGAGAGCTGTTGTCAGCACATCTCCATGTATTGCCATAAAAACAGTTGTGCCACGGGAGATAAATCAACAGAAGATGAAAGCGGAGGCACTGTATCACATTTCCAACCTGAAGCATTTCGTTCCCCCCATTTCTTGTTCATTTCCCTGAAGTGCACACACGTGCGTCAGGCTCCTGCACCAGGGGAGGGGCTGTATTTTAAATGACTGGCGCATGTACGCATGTGTGCATATGTGCATATGTGCATTCACATGCAATAGGCCAGGTAATTGCCTTGCTCAGTGGCCTCTACAGCTGAGAATTCCCTCCTACAGTCAATATGGAAATTATGTGGCGTTTCAGAAATGGCAATATGTGCCATTGTCCTTGTCAGAGATGTCTAAGAGCTTGTAGATATTACTATTTCACATACAGCCTCTCTTAAACCTATAGGCTTTTGAGATAATGTGAAACAAATGGTCAATACAATCTCATTTAGTATCTTAAAAAGCATGCTCACTATTGATGATCTCTTAGTTAGAATGAAGCTAATCAATCACAGTACTTGAGTAATATTGAGCAGAGCAAAACTATGGTTGAAAGCAATGTCGATTTCCCAATATCTCTAAACACTAAATTAAAAGATGGGCCTCCTGTTGTGCAAAGTAGCATAATGCTAAATTATCTGTGATTCAGGGGTAAATAACTATGATATACAGGAAACTAACAGTTCAGAAGTCTGTCTTTTTTACGTTTTTCGTCATAACACATCTGTCTCGTTGCAGATGCCGATTAAATGGATGGCTCTGGAGTGCATTCACTACAGGAAGTTCACCCATCAGAGTGACGTGTGGAGTTATGGTGGGTGCAAATGTGTTATGCTCATACCCGTGGGAGGCTAGAAGTGACGCAAAATCCCGCTTCCTGCATTTCCATTTATTCGATTTGCATTCATCTGTCGTTCTCTGGCTCTTTGTCTCACCTTCTCAATTCTCACTGTCTGTCTTGTTCTCTCTTTCTTTGTTTTTTTTTTCCCCTTCCAACATCCCCAAAGGAGTGACCATCTGGGAGCTGATGACATTCGGAGGCAAGCCGTACGACGGCATCCCCACGCGAGAAATCCCAGACATCCTGGAGAAAGGGGAGCGCTTGCCCCAGCCGCCCATTTGCACTATAGACGTCTACATGGTCATGGTCAAATGTAAGAAAACAGAAAAGGCACACAAGCACATACATACACTCACAAGCAGGCACGTAAGTGCGAAATATGATTTATAGGAGCGAGTGGCACTGAAGAAGGCAGATCTTTTATTTTAATAAAAGTACAGCATGGTCCATTTCACAATCATTTGTGCTGTGAATTTCCCCCAGGGATTAATAAAGTCTTTAGGCACATCATAATTTATCTGCTGATTATATTTTCTTAAGTATACAAAAAAAATTATTTCAGTACAATAAATTAAAGGAATGGCTTAATGTTTTGTGAGAAAAATGTTTTCACCTACTTGCTAAGAACTGAGGACTACAAAGACTTTATAGCAGTAATAATGATATAGCCTGGGATCTTTATAGCTAATTTCCTCCTTCGTGACAACTGTACAGGAGGTTACTTTATATATAACTTACCTGTTTAAGTAAAACATCTTTGCCCATTGTTGAATAAACCAGGAGTGAGGTAGAGTCAGGCAATGCCAAGATGCCTGACGGTGCAGCTCACTCTGAGATTCAAAATCACCCTTCAGAAACCTGTGGGTGATGTCAAAGAGGCTACATCCATCTTTGTTTACAGTCTATGGTTATATCCTGTTTGTTAAAAATGTGCAAACACCAATGTATAAATGTGCTGGACTACTTCTTGGCTCGGAGTCTGTCCCAGTTGGTTTTGCCAGCGTTGACTACATGGTTGTTGATCAGCACTCATGATAGATACAATGATAATCTTATTTTTTCATTTTTAAAACGTGTTTGTATGGTGCTGCAACTGTCACAGATGAGTTGCAGTTTAATAAAGTGGTTCATGTTTTTAATATTCATCTGGAAAGGTGTTATTTGAGCACTGGAGCTTTGATTCAAGGCTTGGACAGAGAGAGGAAAGATGGAAAAAAACGAGACAGAGAGAAAAAGAGGGATGTCACAAAACTGTGATGAGGTGCTGGTTCTTGGTCTGCAACATGCAAACCCGTCTTTGCCAGGGACTCTGCCCACTTCCCTGTTCATGTCATCTTCCATCTGGACAGCCACACCTCCTGACACACACTACCCCAACTCTCCCTCCAGCCCTATACAGCTCATCCAAAAACTTGCTGTCTCTTCATCCTCCCATGTCTCTCGCAGCTTGCTCTCCTTCCCCTGGCTGGATTCAGAACCCTGGTTCTGGTGCAGGCTACATGGCTGCTGAGGGATCCACCCTCCCAGATTTCCAGGAAACGGTCCAGCTATACATGCCAATCCATGCTCTGAGCTCTGCCAGCTAACGGCTGCTTGGCTATCCCCTTCCCCATGCCAGTCTGGTCATTGCTCCACCCTGTCTGAACTCAGCTATGGTGGAGTGACTTGTGTGTCACTCCCTGTCTTCTACCGTTGGCTGAAAATCTCATAAAAATAACCTCACATCAACTTCTCCCCACTGACTCTCAGTTCTTGTTCTTTCTTAATTACTTAATCTTTTTATTGTAACACAAATGTTCTGTCTGCACTCTCAATATACTTCTTATTATTGGCAGCTTGTAAAATTGTGAATTTAAACTTTTGCTGCTCTTGCACTGATTGCGATTCGCTCTGGATGAGGACAACAGCCGAGTGCTTAAAATGCCAAACGTGCTGAAAGAGAATGATGTGATCCAGCTTGGAGCTTGATATCAAAACATATTCCCATGACAAAAATGTTAATCCAACCAAAATGTCATAATATCTAATTGTTTTTTTCCAAATGAAAAACTACTGCCAATGGCTTTTGACAGCACAGAAGCAATTCACGGAAGCCCTGCAGCCATTTAGTCTAATAACAATGCCAGCTCATTCTTTCTGTCCCTCTGGAGGAACAAAAACTTTTATGTGCTATGTAAAATAGTATTATAAATGCTGAGGTCAAAGGGATTCCCATATCTAAAGCAGCAGCAAAAATACTATGTATTCCTTATTTATATGTCATATATTACATTTCTTACATATCTGTAATAGCAAGCAGCTTGTACGCATTACAGGTTTCAAATCTTAATGCTGCCCATTTTTACCCATAGTGCAATGCTACACTTGCACCACAAAGACATCAGGCTCGGTGACGTCAGGTGAGCACCACAGCGGTGATGAGAGATGGCCATAACGGGTCAAATGGCGAGTCACAGCAGCAGGCGGGGCACGGCACCTCATCGAAAGCCTGCGAGGAGGCTCAGCAATTGGCCACGTTCATTCTAATTACATGTTGACTGAGAGCCGTTGTTTGTGATCTGGCGTGCTGTCACACTGCGCACCCCGCCGCCTCACCGCCACCCCAATAAAGATGAAATGGAGTTTGATTGCCGGGTTAATTGCACCTCATTTAGGTAATGTGCCTGCGTGGGGCGCTAGAAAAGGAAATTAGATGAACTGAGCGAAGACAGACAAACAGGCGAAGTGACAACACAGAGGGTCACGGTTTAGGTAGAAATGCTTCAACACTGTTTGTTGGTGTTAAATTTATCTGCTAAATTTAAAATAAAGTCAAATGGAACAATTACAGTTTGCTGGAGACCCAAAGATCCCTAATGTCGCCCTCCCTTCAGGGCTGCTAGAGGCACCCAGGCCCTACTTTAGCCACCACTGTTGTAGAATATGTAATGAGGAGGTAGACTCTGATTTCAGCATGTTGCTTCCTGTCTAATCTGAGCTGAGACACCACCTGGCATTTCACTTCACCTGCAGGGGTTTGCTGTGTTTACAGGAGCCGTGGCCTCAGGGAAAGTAATGATAGACCAAAATGAAAAACACTTCTCTCCTCCCTAAGAACTCCCTCTAAGTCGCCTTTGAGCAAGGCACTTTGTCTTGAGAATGTACAGAACTTAATAATGGGGAAAATCTGCCTCATTGCGTGTTCTTTGACCTTAAGTTAAGGTCAAAGAACCTTAACTTAAGGTCAAAGAACCTTAANGTTCTTTGACCTTAAGTTAAGGTCAAAGAACCTTAACTTAAGGTCAAAGAACCTTAAGTTAAGGTCCTTTGACCTTAAGTTAAGGTCAAACTTTACAAAGGTCGCAATTCTTGCAATTTTGCTGAATGTGCTTTTCAGGGGATTTTGCTTCTTCTTTAATAGAAAAATCAAGTTCATCGTCTGACTTGTGTTGTGCTTTAGCTGTTACTGATCTGTTCAGCAGTATTTGATTGGAAAGGTATATTTATGGGTGCTCAATAAATTGCATTTTCAATTGCAATTTCCTTTTTTTTTCAAAGTGTCCTTGTCTGTTGTGAGAATTTAAACATGATCTCATTTCCAAACTTCTTTGGTTTTTCTATAACCCATGTATATATATTTATCTCTGCTCATTCTTTTGTCTTTCTCCGTCACCTTCTCCTCACCAGGCTGGATGATTGATGCAGACAGCAGGCCGAAGTTCAAGGAGCTCGCTGCTGAGTTCTGCAGAATGGCCCGTGACCCCCAGCGATACCTGGTCATCCAGGTGCGTTCGCCACAACAGGCTCACTGTCAGAGCAACTCACGGATCATAGGCTTTTTCTGTGCAACCATCCTCTTAATGGACAAATAAATGTTGTTGCATGCGAATGGAAATGGGATCCCGTGACTTCAACAATGTTTAGCACTTTGGCCATAACTTTTCAGGTGATGATGTCGTCCGGTGCATGAAATCAATCAAGCGAAATCAAGTTTTGATGACGCCACGTGTACTTGCGTTGTTTAGGGGGATGACCGCATGAAGCTTCCCAGCCCCAATGACAGCAAGTTCTTCCAGAGCCTTCTGGACGAAGAGGACCTTGATGACTTGATGGATGCTGAGGAGTATCTGGTGCCTCGAGGTTTCAACATGGCTCCTCAGTCATACACGACCAGGCCTCGGGTTGACTCCAACAGAGTAAGGACACTGTTTATGGACAAGCACAAACATGTGTGACGTTTTGTAGATTTTTGATGAAAGTGCTTTAAAATAAGGAAAAATCCAATGTGTGTTTTTTGTTTTTTTCTTGTTTTGTGAGCTATTATCCCCTATCACAGTGAACAGAAGTCTTTAATGATTATATTATTAGCTGATATATAATTAGCTGAGGTTGTGGAGCACTTGGTGTAATTTTTAAAAATGAAGACTTCAGGGAGGAAAACTGAAAGGCATGAAAAATGGAAAAGCCTTAAAAATGGCTTCATACTTGAGTTATAGTTAAATATTCTGCTGTAATAACACACTACAGCTCCTTATATAAAACTTGCATGTCTACTGATTTGACTTTCACCTCTAAACAATATTTTCTTGTCTCTCTGGGCAAGAACTGCCTAACTCACTGTCCTCTACAAGTGCTCAAGGTGGTTAAGAACTTCCAATACACTGATGATTTTCCTCTGCTAATGGCCCACCTCCATCATTTGCTTCCCAGCGTGTGTGGCTTAAACCTGGACTCTTTATGCTCTTAGTCCCCAGGCCCCAGGTTTCATTACTCAGAGCTCCATAAGCAAACAACAGACGCTCTCTTAAAATGCCGGAGCCGTTTACTAATAGACGATGAGTGCAGGCTCGGCTGTTTGCTCTGCAGCATGCGCCGTGCGCCGCTGGCCCACGGCTCTGCATCTCATACACCTTTACCCTCGTGACCTAACCATTTGCCGACGGCTCTTTGCTAACTGACAAACATGCACGTACCCAGAAAAAAAAAAAAAAAAAAAAACAGTAATTCACCCAGGGTCTTCTGTGCTCAAGGTCAACACCCCTGTCAAGAATTGAAACTCTTTTGATTATGCAGTGAAAAAAAACCCCAAATGCCCAGGCTGGGAGAGGAGTTCATTCAAATCCATCTAAAGGCTGACTTTGCCAAAGGAAGTTAGTTATTCAGGTTGCCACGCTGCAGACGCAGTCCGATACAGACGTTTATCTAATCTGAACTGATTTGCTCTCATGCTCATACTTGAAAAGAGGAGCGGATAATGACTGGCTTTGAAGAAGGGATAAACAGAGAAGTTAGGAGCAGAGGGAAGCTGATTGCAATGGAGGGAAGACAGTGGGAGTAGGTGAACAGATATAACTCCAGGACATTTCCGTCTTATTTTATTTTTTATTTTTTTTTAGTGCGTGTGATTCTGTGTTTTGTTACTCCGCTTCCTGTAATTGCTGCTGTAGTGCGAGCAGTTGGCAGGAGTGCAGAGGAGTAGGCCTGGGTTAAATAGCCCACGGCAAGTGAAGACAGCACCACAAGAAGCCCTTTGCTTCACATGTCATGTTTTGTATTTTCTTGTGGGGTTTTTTTTTTTTTTTTTTTGTTCTTTTTTTTTCAGGTTCAGGTTTTTGAATCGTAGCTTTGCCTGGCTGCCCCTCATGGTCCCTTAAGGCTGATGACTACACCAGCAGAACTTAGTTTGAGAATTTTACCTTCAACAAGCAGCTTTTCCTTTGCTGCAGGTGGCATACATCTGGCATAAACTGAGTCAACCTTTATTATTTTTGGGATTCACACACATCCACATGTTTTTTTGTTTGTCGGGTTTCAATTGAACTCTAGTCACACAGTGTCAGTGGTTCAGTTTCAAATCACGTTTCTTGTCTCGTCTCATGTCCCTTTACTTCAGAACCAGTTTGGCTATCGAGATGGTGGTCCAAACCCTGCAGAGGGCTCTGTGGCCGGCGCCCAAGCCTGTGTGAACCAGGAAGCAGCAGGTGGCTCAGGTCCAGCCCTGGAGGACCAGCGCTGTAACGGTAGCCTGCATAAAAAGAACCTGAGCCAGACTGGGGGAGAGGACAGCGTGGGCCAGAGGTACAGTGCTGACCCTACCATCTTCCTCGGGGAGAGAACATCCAGAGGGGACACTGATGAGGATGGATACATGACCCCCATGAAGGACAAGAGCTCCTCAGGTACTTAGTACTTAAACTGAAACACATAACACAATATAGCACTGAGAAATACAAACTGCAGCCATGGAATTACTTAGTTGGCCTGAGAGTCAAGTCAGGTTAATTTTAAAGAGCACTTGTAACAAGCAGAATTGCTTTAGAGAAGTGAAAATAACCCCAGGGAGGAATTCTGGAGCCCTGCAGGACATTTTGTGATGAAGATACATTCCTGCATTTTAGAGATTGTATTTAATCCACAGCACAGTGTAGACAATATTAAACTTTAAAGTAACCTCACCACATTACATTAATTTCCCACAACTCAAAACACAAGTAGCAGGGTGCCACAGAAATATAAGTCATCATCTACACCACAATCTTCTCTGCTGTTCTACAAACAGAAACATAATTTAAATGTAAAACAAGGGCTTCCTGCATGTGTTACAAATTCCCACCTAGCGCACCTTTCCTCCGTCATGTCGACTCTTTGCTCATTCACAGAATAAATACATTACATTGTACTTCATTCCTCCTGTCATTTTATTTCGTTCCATTGATTAAAATTCCTACCGGGCTTCCGTCGACAGCGGATTATGTCAGCTACTACTACTACAGAGTCATGTATTGCCTTTGATCATAATTCAGTCCATCCTCTCTGCTCTCGCACCACCGTCTTTGATTTTTGAGCAGCTCAAAATATAACAAAGCCTGCAGCAAAATGCATCTGATGCAATGTCAAGGAGCGAAAGAGTGGGCAAAATCAATAGGTTTCACACCCCAGTATTATAGCACTTGGAAGCAGTGAAGAGGGGTCATTTGCTGGCATTTTCACCCCCGGCAGATGGAGCTTCCAGTGCCAAAGAACTGCTGGCAAGTTGCCTGTCTGGTCCTGAGTGGCTGCCATTATCGCTATTATCATCTCCATCTTTTCTCCTCATTAGCAAGTGATTTCTTTTCTTGCTCCTTTCAATTTCCATTTCTTTTGTCTTCGCCTCTCATTTCTGCAGGTCTTTTGTTTGTCTGTCTTATTCCCTTTAACTCCTTTTCTCATTTTCTCTTCCTTCCTTCCCTCCCTTCTTTTTCAATGTTTGCTACAGAATACCTGAATCCAATTGAGGAGAACCCGTTTGTCTCACGACGTAAAAACGGTGAGATCCACGCCTTGGACAACCCGGGCTACCACAGCACACCCAACAGCCAACCCAAAGGAGAGGATGAGTACATCAACGAGCCCCTCTACCTCAACACCTTCCACAGCCCTACCGAGCTGGGCCTGGAAGCCCTGAGGAGGAATGGTCTGCCCCTTCCCACACAGCCTCCTTCGTCCATCTCAGCCACAACCTCAGGCTCCCACCTCCCTCTTACCATCCAGACCAGCCTGCCCCACTACCCGCTCCCCTCTGCCCAGCCCTCTCCATCTGGCATGCCTTGCCACCACGGCCCACCAACCCACATCCTCCATGCCCACCACATGATCAAACCTGCAGGACAACCTGGCAATCCAGGTGGCAGCTCCACCGCCCAGAGCCAAACAGGAGCTACTGCCCAATCCCAGGTGTGCCAGTCAGGTGCCCTTCCCTCTTCGGCCACCATTGGGCACGGCAGCCTGCCAGCCTACCAGATCCACGGCACTTCGCATCCCGCCAGCATGCTGAAGCATGGAGGACAGATGTCAGGGAAAGCCAGTGGGAAGAAGCTCAAGGTGACCTTTGACAATCCAGAATACTGGCAGCACAGCTTGCCTCCAAAATCATCTAACCAGACGGCCCCCGATGGCGCCCAGGGTGGTTCCACCAACGCCAAACTCTTCTATAAGCAGAACGGACACATACGGCCGGCGGTAGCTGAGAACCCTGAATACATGTCAGAGTTTTCGCTGAAATCTGGCACCATCTTGCCCCCTCCACCCTACCGACAGCGGAACACTGTGGTCTAGATCGTTCCACTTGACAAACGTTCCTCAATCTGACTCTAGCCTCCAACAACCCCGACATACTCTCCGGTTCCACTGTCCCACACAGTGGGGAGCAGACACAATCAGAGCTGCCCCCAACTCTTTTTCAAATAGCGTGCCATCTGCTGTAGACTGTAGCGACAAGGAGGTGGACCAAACCGAGCCAAGCAGACCCAACTTAGACTCATGCACCTTCTCTATATCCAATCCAGTCCATTTCTATTCTGTAGATAGAGACTGTGCTCCAAGAATGTGAAGGTTATGGTAGTTTTCAGCAAGTAACGGACACATGACTGTCCCACAGCAGTGAAATTCCCGTGTCGTCCTGTCCCAGCGCCGTAGGCAACAGCTGCGTCAAACAAGATGGATTCAACTTGGGACCTGAACTCACTGCCAAGCACTGCGGTGTCAGATTCATGGGAGGAACACAATGTTTTATAATTTTCTGTTTCCCAGTGTAAAGGTCTGAGGACAAGCAATACTCTGCTAAGGGTTTCTGAAATAAGCAAACACACGGAGCAAATACGTTCAGTTAAATGTCAAGATGTCTGGTTTTGTGAATGAGGCGAAACAGAAACGCGGAGGAAAAAAGACTGAAAGATGTAGTCAGGAGACCTGCAGAAACGTGAAAGATGGAGCACTGAAAGCCGATCAATCACATTCAGTCTTTTTGCCGATAGGATTATACTGTTCGTTCTTGAATTTTCCATCAAATTTGTGAAGCTCATCTCATCTTTCTACTGTAACTGTGATACTGTGATGGCCAAAACTACAGTGATCTCTCCTTTCACATTTGTAGTTCAACCATGGACTTTTAACTTGCCCGAGAACACACAGGGTGACTGCTGTTTTGTTGTTTTCGCTTGACTGCTGTCTACTTGGAAAATCTGATCAAAAGCAGCTTTTTTCCAAGCCAAAGGGTATAAGGGAAAAAAACACACTAAACATTTTTCTATACACTGGTTGCAGTGCTGAAAAGATGGATTTTTATACACTGGTTGTCCCCATTCAGACCATGAAGCTAAGTTAGATGAGTAAAGAGTGTCTTGCCATAATAGTGGGAGGGTAGTTAGGGGAAATTGCTGTATCTGCTGAATGGTGTGATGAGACCATCCATAAAGCAGCTGAGTTCAAAATGGTGATCATAGAGATGGAGAAAGCGAGGAAGAGAGCAAAAAAAAAAATACAGAGAGGGGAGGGGAAGCCGCCATACAAGCCGCCTAATGAAGACCTCAAGGAATGATCAAGACAGCACCAGCAGAGCACAGAAAAACACGTCTACTTTTTGTGTGTGTGTCTATGTGTATGTCAGTGTGATTTGAATGTGTGTCTGTGTGTGTGTGTGTGTATTCACACATTAGCAAGCCAATTTGGCTCCACAGGGGTGTCCGTGGAAAAAGAGATGCGGTAGAAGTCGGCCATGACAGGGGTCGACAGCTGAAAACCGTCTGTAGCGCTGCTAACCACCCATAAATTCAACACTGCTCTGACCTCAAACTTTGCCTATGTTAACCATATGACTGCTGTCAAGTAGAAAACGCGACATTTCCAGCATCACTGGCTTGAATCAAAAGCTCACTGAGCGGCCCGACAGCATCAAATCTCTGGGAGCTTGTCTTAATTTTAGGTGGTCCTCAACTGTTATGTTGTTTTACATTGAATTGGTTAAAGTCAGGAACTTTAGAGTTTAGAAAGGCTCTACAGATGCACAGGAAGCGATTTTTAAAACTGTGCCAAAAGTTACAACGTTCATGACATGACATTACTATTGTGGTGAATAGACCTAGGTTTATATCATAACCCTGGTCAGATTTGTGCAGAGATTCATCACATCTTGAAACCATTCCTCACAATGGACAGGATACAGATGTAGACAGGAAAAAGAAGCAGTAGATTTGTCTTCGTATGGGTTTCCTGTTGTGAGGCTGACAGTCCTGCAGTAGTCATTGATTTGGCTTGGTCAAAACTTGGTCTTAACCTTCACATTATACAACCTTCACATTATACAATTGCATAATTTCCAACATAGATCAAGTCCATATCTGTGAGTTGGTGTTAGTAGTAGAGATAAACTACAAATTTACCAACTTTCTTGTCCAGAAATTTCATTTATATACAACTTAGCAACAGCAAATACATTTTCACATTGTGATTTATCAACATAGTAACATTAATCAACAAAATGTGGCAAATTTTAAAATGTTGATCCTGAACTTTATCAGTAAAACTTTCACTAACAGCGTATTTCATTTGTTTCTGCAGTAATATCCAATCACGTAGTATCTGCTCGTAGCAACTGCACACTGCTGGGTCCAGGTAAGGAAAGAAAATGGTCTGGACTTTTATTTCTCCTATTACCAAGACTATGTTCTTTCACAAACCTCAACCAAAATCTGAAACCCCTTGCATGTTCAGGATGCAAAACACTCGTACACACCCGTGAACCTGGTCCAGTTAACCGTTACATTTTGTGCCACAACATAAAGTTACAACCTAATTTCATAGGTGATGGGGTCGTTCTGTCATCTTAGTTGTTTGTCAAAGTTGCTAAAACCTTTTTTACTTTATCTTTTTCACAGTCTCTTGTTGGCGAGTCACCTGACAGCTAACTGCTATTAGAAAATGAAGATATAGAATAGATTATGAAGTCGTCTTTTCTTTTCTCAAGTGCAGCTGTAATTTTTTAATTCGCACTTTTCTCAACACTGGATTTTATTTAATGCAGATCCATCAAGACGTACCACCTCCTTGGGATATTATCAGAATTACCCCATCTGGGTTCTGCTGTTGAGATCACCAACAGAGCACTTATTCCACCCACCCGAAACTCTCAAGAGAACAGTTCTTACCCTCACTAGTGATGCATCTGCAAGCAAAGTGACAGTCAATGCTGCTAAAAGCACTGGTGTTACAGCCATTATTTCTTCTGCCAAGCCATACGGAGCACATGTGGGTGAGAAAACACCACAAAGCTTGCCAAACTTTGAAGATCAAGATGAACATTTTGTAACATTGGTTTGTCTCAGAGGTTCTCTTGCAGCATCTCACTAGAAACCCGTCTTAGTCTTTCCTGAACAGAACATTAACATTGCTTTGTCACTGCTCCAACAGCATTTCATCAATCTGCTGTGGCAGAGCCCCGTCCGAGCTGTTTTCCTGTGTTGGGTATTTATTTTGTTTGTGTGTGAAAGTGTTTGTCTGAGTGTACCGCACATGCAAAGCTGTATATGCTTGTTCTCCCCGTGGAGCACTTTGATCAAACTTGCGGGTAGAAAGAAAGGAGTTCCCTCCCTCCGTTACTGAAATATTCAACTTGTTTATCTGGTCGTTTACCACTTCAGAAAGCAAAAAGCTGTTGCGAAAGTCAAAGGAAGGTACCGCAGCTATGAGATCATGATGAAAACACATTTTAGGTGGTAGTGACCAGCTTCAAGAATGTCCTTGTTTCCATGCTTTTTGTTTGCTTCAAACAGTATTTATTATGCTGCTTTGATGATGTTATGATTATTTAATGGAGTATTTTATAGTCCCCTTATGAGCTCTAATTCAATGAAATAGAGACAGCATTTAATATCAATCTGAAATATTTATAGCGTGTTTGAGTTTGTTTACACTGAGCGTTGGAAATGCCTGCCAAATCTAGGTTTCAAGAAGAAAAAAAAAAAAAAATAGAGAGGACGATGGTGGTAGCAGGAAAAACACATCTTGGTTTCTCTACTCGTTTGGCCTAAATTATACCGCGAACCCAGGTGACGTGTTGGAGTTGAGAACAGGCTTAAACTCGGATGAGACGCGACGGAGACTCTCAGCAACCCTTCGCTTTGAATCGAATCTCTTCGAGAGATTAAAAAAAGGTTGAAGATCCAAGTTTGTCGAGCATTGTTTTTGTCATCCCAAGGCCTTGATGTTTAAAGCTGTGTCTCATTTGTAGAAGAAGTCATTTTTCCTCCCTGCTGAGTAATATCTCATCGCTCCTTTCAAACATATTTTGCCTTGGAGTTGGGCTGTGTTTCCTGCTGCTATTTGTCTCAGCCCTAAACACCGCCGTGTGGCTCGTGGCAGCTCAAGAGCGCGCCATGGCAACTGGTGTTTAAGACTGATTGCTTTTTTATTTCTACTTTTTACCGTTTCCTTCGAGCCAAGGTGCAGAGGCATGTAGCCGCGTTGTACTGAAGCAAATTCGTCAATATTTCGTCCTAAGCTCTCATACAGGCTGCGACAGAGTCTAATGTATAGTACAATTTCACCTTGCATGGTACCCAAAGTGAGTGTTTTACTGCCCTCCACCTTTGTATCTCTTCATTGATGATGATATTCTATTTAAATGTCTGTCCAGGAAGTGGATAGCGTGGGAGGAAATAACCAGATATTTTTACTGAATTCAGTAGCACAAACTGGGAATCCTTATTTTGTGTATAGTACCCTATATAGTCTTTTTAATATTAAGTTTTGCTGTTATTTTTTTCCATATTATCAAGGATGTTTTTCTTCAATGAAAAAGACTTGAATCTATATGAATCTTTTCCCACTAATGTGTTGGTTACTGTACATTGTTAGTCATTCTAGCTGCAAATTCTAGTTGTTCGCATCTTAATTGCACAAATCATCGCTTATGAGTGGACGTCATTCATTTTCTGTGTTTTAAATTATCAAATCAGTGTAAATGTACAGAATCTTTGGGGTTTCCTCCAAAATTTATCTAACACACTTCAACAACAAATGTGAATAGTATTTTTATAAAGCACTGAAATGGCCGACGTGGTGAATTTGTAAATAAGGAGGCAATGCTTGGAATTTGTATGGTCTTCTCTCCAACTGCTGTTTTCTCCCGCTTATAACAACTTGTAGAAAAAGAGCCGTACATATTTGCTTTATGTAAGTGTACCTTTTGACTAATGGGGATTTAATTTTTTTTTTTTTTTTTTTTTTTTAATTCTTCTTTTTTTTAAAGTGCTTGTTGTCCCTCTCTCATGTGCATCTCTGTTCGGTAGCTTTGTGGCTGTCGTGTAATGTTTCAGTTCAGGTGAGCGCCGTAAAAGTGGTGATGTGGGTGGTGTGGCGGGGCAGGGGGCTGTTCAATTCACCTCGTAATATCTCTGTTTCTTTTCCTCATGCCTGCCACTCGTCATTCTGTAAGGAGAGCACCCTAGAACATGCGACAATACCTTCTTTCCCTCTTTATTGCTCCCTCTTTTTAATTCTCTTCAAACTGAAACCAGTGCTGCCGACTAACCTAGGTAAACTGTTAGGGAGTCAGTGTTACTTCCCCTGCTTACTGGATATATTACTGAGCCAAGTCTGACCTCCTCTGCCTCTTTTCTGAAAAGGCAGAGCACAGCATCCATGATACAACCTGTTTTCACTTAATTTCTAATTTGTTCTGCATGCTTTTAGAGGAGAAATAGTCGAGAGAAGGCATCATCAGTAATTTCCTCCTCACCTACATTAGCTTTCCACACCATCCCAATGTCCCCTTATCTATCTCTCGGAGTTCTTTGAAACCATACCCAAAGCTTTATATCATAGATATACCGTTCCTCATGTTTGTTACATGAATCTGTCAAAAGTATATTTTTAATTTAATATAAATAAAGATTGATTCAGTATTTGTTGGAGTGGTCTGGTGCTGATTTTGTCCTTCTGTTGTGTGCTAAAGAAAACACCCAATGCTCAAGTTGAGGAGTCGATGCAAAGCGATTTGCAGCCAAAAACCTGTGGATATTCTTTAATATGCTCATTAGGGAAGATGAAATAAGGGAATTTTCAGGTATTAATTAGATTTAAAACTCAGGAAAGTAACATACTAAAAAAGTAGGGTACCAAGAAAGTCAGCCACATTAAGCTGCCTGGGAGGGATTTTATGTTTTGTGCTCAAAGGCACCTCAGCAGGGAAGCTCTCGAGTCCTGAACCTAGATCCCATGTCTCCTTGCTCAACACGCCACCCTGCTGCCTGGAAATAGAGCAGAAAATGAACACCATGTTCATTTGCTGTAATGCTCGCACTAACAGCTTTAATAATAAAATTTAACAGATGGTGTCTTTAATTAAGACGAGGAAGCTTTCAAGTTGCAGCGCGCTTATGTTGACCCGTCTTCTTAAGATCAACATTACAGAAGTTGCACCGGTGGCAGGAATCTGCACCGCGCCACAGTTTCATGCTCAAAAGGACTTGCAGATGAAGACCAGCCGCATCAAAAGGTCCGAGCGTGTTCTCCTAGCCTGCTCCAAAAGCTTGCCTCAAACAGGCTAATGTGTGGATATAACATTTTGCTTTCGTTTTTCTCCTGCCCCGTGCTGTGCTTAATCCGCTGTTTACCCAAGTGTTGGTTATGTAAACTGGCATAGGCAACATCGTTTGCTATGCAGCACTCCTCCATTGCTGCTGCACTCTCAGGCTTTCATTTCAATCATAAATAATACAAAACTGTCCAATGGCAGAATATGAGCTTTCTGAAGTCACTGCTATTAATACTAATAAGGCGATGGGTTGCTTTAAGTAAACACTGTTTATGAACAGAAATCCCCCTCCTTTTCTTTTCCTTCTTTTTTTCCCCTCTCTCCTCTCTCTATTAGTTCCCTCAGAGCACTGCGACTCAATTAGTAAGCACATCTAGTTCCACCATAGTGATTTAGAGAAGGGACTTCTGCTGCAGAGTAACAGTATTTGCTCTGATTCCAGTTATTTTCATATATAGCTACTTATTTAAAATCTATATTAGATCTGCCTGCTTGAATCACTGTCAAAAGAATTATGCTTCCCATTTGCGATGGAAAAAAATCTTAATTGATACTTACTCAGTCTATTCCTTATATTAAACTCACATAATAGACAGATTATCTTGAACATTAAGCACACTTCCCGACAGGACTTTGCACATTATCACCCTCACCAGACAGCAAAGGGGGGAGGTCACTGTTAATTTGGCAACTGCTGTATAACCATTTGTCAATGTATTACAAGTCTGCTTTATAGCCGATCTTCCAGTGAAGCTTGCTCTCGCCACCAGGAGACGGGGGTTCAGCTCCATCCCAGAGGCCTGTAGCAATTATACTTACAGCTGCCCTGTACACCTGTGACAGAGCTTGCTGATGACAGCTCATTGCAGACAGACCGGTGCTGTTTAATTGCAGCGTGTCACCTTGACTGGGTATTTTACCCACACACTCTTGCAGCAAAGAGAATCAAGGCGTCTGTTTGAAATGGCTCCACAAGCTTGATTTTTCTTATTATATTACTCTTATTACGAGCCTACGTTTCGACTTGAATGATTTTTTTTTTTTTTTTTGTGGTTTGTTTGTTTTTATGTTGTTTGCAGTCGTCGAATCAAGATGCAAAAGCCATGCAACTGAATTTAGGTTTGATTTTTTTTTTGATGGTCAGTCTTGTCATGGTCGAACCTATAACCATGAAAAAAAAAACAACCTTTAAATGAAGAATTACTACACTTATTATTTGAAATATAAATTAAATCTTCATCAGTGAGATAATATGAGGCTACACTGACTGTGCTTTGGAGGCAGACTCATCATTCAATTATTTTTAGTAATATTCAGATAAAGGCCCTTCATTTTATTTATATTTATTTATTTCGTTTGTACAGGTTGAAAATTTCTCACTTATTCACTTCTTCAATTTTTTTCAGTTGCAGCTAGTTTGCTAATCAAGCTCAAAGCTCAAACTGTGTCCCAAATCCTTGCTAATTCCATACAGCTTGACTAACATTGCACATCCTAATTGTCATAGTCATTCGCAACTTATTTGTTTTCCAAGTTTGGCTGTATTAGTGTGTATGCTGTCTACTTAGTTACATACTAAAAACAAGCCATGGCGTTCGAGAACCTGGATTGTTTGGCTTAACTGGACAAACGAGGCGGATTTTATGCTTATGCTTTATTGTTTAGTCCAACTGTCACTGACCAAACCTCGATCTAAATATCTGAATTTTGTCAGACTGAAACTTTAGCAGCAACATTTGTTTGTCCCTGTATTAATCTGGAGCTTTATGGTACCTCTCTTTATCATGTTGGTGCCAAATTAACACCATTACCAGAACATATTTACATCCTAATAACGTGGAATATGCCCCTGGTCTCATGTAATCTGCTATTAAGTTCAGAATGTGCCCATTATGTTGCTTCCATAATGTGGTTGCAGATATGAGGCATAAATCACACTTATTTCCCACCATGGGGCTATGTCTCCCCTGTCGTGTCATGACTGCACATGATTATGATAGCGCACAATTATCTGAGTTATGTTCAGTAATATCCAGAGTTGAAACAAGAAGCATGTTAGAGGTTATGAACAAGATCTTAGCCATGATGACTAATTTTTACGCTCGCAGAAAGTTTCCAGAGGACTGTGAAAATATTCCGTGCACGGTTTTGGATTTTAATCTTTTTTTTTTTTTCTTTTTTTTTTTTTTTGAATCATTTTTTTCCTCCATCAACCATGGATTGGTCAGAGGCATCACGATTATATCAAGTATGTTTTCTGTGACTGAAATCAAGACGAAATCTGATCGTGTAGTTTATTTACACACAAAGTTTCATAGTTGATAAAGATTTGGACTTTTGGGTTCATCAACAGTCTTATCAAAGTCATGCAGCTATAGAAGAATTGTCATTTTGTTCTGTCAGTGATAAAACATTTTTTATTTTTATTGAACCTTTTACTCAGTTGATTTCTTGCTGATTTGAACATCAACATGCCAGTTTAGATATTTACTCCATTAAAAAAAAAAAAATACTCAAAAATTCATAAAGCTTATTACTGACTCAATTGCAACCTAAGAATTTCAATCTTTAACCCGTTCATTTTTAAACCTGCTGAGTATAAATGAAAGATGCCCTTTTATTATCAGAATACAAATTTCTTCAACGCTGCAGGGTGTTGTGGATGTTGGATGTTTAAAAGTCTGAATTTTTGGAAGTCTCATACAGGAGTTCATGGGAGAGACAGACCCAAGGAGGCCTGTTTGCAGCCAGCCAATGAAGACATTGAGTCCAGTCTGTATCTGAGGATTACCATGCAGAAGAGGGGAGGGAGGAGGAAGAAAACCAGGCAAGAAGACAACTTCCCGTGAGGCATCTATTCCAGACAACATAGTAATCAGGGCTGAGACGGCAGCTGAGGAGACAGTGGAGTAAGAAAACAAGAGAGCGAGAGAAAAAATAGGCCGAATGGAGGTAAAGGTTCGGCACAACAGCCTGAGGCAGATTGTCGAGGGCAGAGAGCTGCACAAAATCACCTCTGTCAGGAAGAAACAAGGAACAGGCAAGACAGAGTGGATGGTAGTTGGAACTGCTATTGTCTAAATAAGTTGTACTAATGCTGCTAGATTCTAGTTTAGAAAATGATCTTTAAAAAATTGCACAAAAACACATAAAAAATGTGCATGTCAGTGTAAAACAAAATAGGTGTCTACAATCCAGTCTGTGCTAGATTATATATGAAGGCATTTGGCAGTAAATGCTGAGTCACGCAACAAGCTGTTTACTCAGACGATCCACGAGGCTGACACGACGTGAATGCACAAATATCTACCAGCATTTAAAGTTGAAAGCTGTACTGAGTGGCTTATGGCTGAAATACGGTCTGCAAACTTTCATTCAACCTCATACAATATTACTCAGTCTTTCCAAGTGGTAATAATGTTGCTTAGAAACAAACACCTTTTTGTTACCATAATGCAAAGATGATTGAAAAATTCAAATATTTTGGGAGAATAGGAAACACAGACGCTAGTTTCCTTTGACGTCTACACTTAATATCGGTGAAGTGCTGGCAGAAATACCAGGACAGGACAAATAACTTTTACAAATATTCACAGCAAAAAAAGCAATCGTTTGTAAATGGTTAGACATTATTAAAGAGATTCATGTGATTAAAAGGCAAATCTTTCTGCTAAGATTGAGAAACGATTTATATATATTAAGGGGGTCAAAATGTGTTGTGCAGCTTAAAGTCCCACTTGCCTTCCTTTTGCTTTTCCATAATAAGACATGCATATAACATTTATAATACTATTTATGACACTAAGATGTTAATATTCTAGCAATATTAATTTTATTGGTGCATGTTGGTGTCCTGCACTATTATTCTTTGAAGGAAAAAGATACTCATTATAAAAAAAAGAAAAAAAAAAAGATATATGAATGAGTTTCAGTTTGAATTATTCCATTTTAATGATGGCAACGCTGAACTTCCATAGAATATCAATTTCAAGGTAAATTACCCTGTTTTTCTTGAGCTTCTTTAGGTTTTATCTGTCTGTGCCTCTCTCCACCAACTGTCGATCACACACGCAAGCTGTCGACAACACGACCAGGTATGTAAACCTGCATTTGTACACATATACTCACGCCAACACGCAACCTCACATTTTGGGCTTCTGGGAGTTTTCTCTTGTTTTTTTCTTTTTTTTTTTTATAGCTTGGTGAGGATTTTCAGTGAGAGGTTTCTGACTGTTCTCTCTTGATTCCTGCAGTGACCCCTGGCAGCACACACTCACTCGCACACTCACACACAAACTGGCCTGAGGACAGAGATGGAGAGCTCTAATTTCCACAGGACCCACAAAGTCTCTCCATTCCTCCAAACTCAATCTCCTCTCTTTCTCCCACACAGAACTACACACACTTGCAGACATAGCACATGTACATGCACCCAAATATTTTGCAAATATCCCCAACTAGACAAGTAAAAGACACAGCACTGCATTATCGTTAACTGAATGCAATTTCTGAAACAGAAAGTGGTATTTTCCATCCTGCTCTCCCAACACTACCCCCGCCTACACCACACACAATTCCTCAAATCGCACCGACACCTTTTGACTCTGTCATATGTGCACAGTCGATTACGTTTCAAAGCTGCCAGACAGGGATAAGAAAGATGAGATTTATGCTGGGTAAATCACGTAATACCCCTTTATCACGCTCCACTGCTCTCTCGGAGCGCCTCCAACAAATGCCTGGAGGTTTGTAAGAAGCTCCTGCATTCGTTTGTGCATGTGTCAAGAGTGAAGGATTAAAACTGCAAGAGTGGGGAAAAAGGGATAATTTGGCATCTAAGTGCACAGATTCATGACCAGGCAGAATTATTGTGTAACCAAAAGAGTCTGAGGTTTGATTCCTGCGATGGCTTGCCGTGGATATCAGCATCAGCTTAATCCCTAACATGTAAAGAGGCCCGGAGACGTCCAGATGGTCTGCTGCAGCTCGACAATTTGTCAAAGAAAATGATGCAGAACGGTGTAAGAAATTAAGCAAATACAGGCAGGGAGCATCTCTGCTCTTTAGTTGATGTGAAATGCTGCAAAAAAAGATGAGGCTGGTGATGTTTATTGTTTTCATTTTACACAAGATTCCCATAAAAAAAATAAATGATGAGACTTCCACCCACCCATCCAGAATCTATACGGCTTATCTGTGCAGGGTTGCAGGCGGAGGTGGAGCCAATACACCCCGGACAAACAACCACTCACAATCACAATTAACCAGTCACAAATCAACCTGCATGTCTCTGGACTGTGGAGGAAAACCTATGCAGGCACAGGGAGAACATGCGGAAAGAACCCAGAGGTTGTGAGGCGACAGTGTTAACCGCCGCCACCACCCTGCCGCCCCCTGGTGAGGCTTTCGATCTCTGTAACTTCAATTCGTGTCTGTTTTACCAGGCCCAACTCTGAAGTGGACTTTATCTCCATTTGTCTCAGATGTTCCTGGCACAGAAACTTGTCCTCTTTGCTGTCTCGCCCCTTGACTTTGAACGCTTTGATGCAGCCGAGCGGAGCAAAGGGCGCATCCACTTTTATCCAGTTGTCCTGTAGAAGGAGTCCTGCCAATGCAAAAAAAAAAAAAAAGAAAGAAAGGCACTGTGCGCAATAGTTACTTTTGCGTCCTGAAAATCTGTTTTAATTAATATATCTGCCACGGGCTGAAACAGGGCAACCACTGTGATGATGATTTTTTTCACATGCCGATATATTGTTGGAGCATAGAAGTAGGCTGTTTTCTTATCTATATTTGTGTCTGTCTGTGTGTGTGTTTGCGTAAATGTGTCAGTGTGTTTGTCCTACCAGCTCCTGCAGTGACTGAGTGTCTCTAATTGAGTGTGCTGCTCACTCAGACAGGAGGTCTCAGGCAGTGTTGACATTCAGGCAGTGGAAGGCCACCATTGGGGATGACAGCTGATCATTCTTCCAGCCAGCACCCTAATTACCCGGAGATGGAGAGAGCAAAGCAGAGAGGCATAAACAGAGAGAGAGAGAGAGAAAGGCTTTTTTAAACAACAAACAGGTTCCGGTTGCTTCCAATCAAGCCTCCCATCCTGCTGTTTCGTCCATTCATAATGGGTAGCACCCCTGGTGGGTAGAAAAGCAGCCAACACCACACTGCCTTCCTGCTCTCTGACTGAGCTCCTGTGACCACAACCGCCTCCCCCAACACTCTCAACCTGGCATCTTTCACAGCACTTTCCCAATTATACCAAAGTCGTGAGCTCATGTGTGTGTTTGTGTGTTCATGGGATTTCATTGTCGCCTGAAAGCACAGAGAGCCATTAAGCTCTCTCTGTCTTCCTGTCTCTCTCTCTCTGGGACACACATACTGAGACATATAGACATGCACGCACAACCTTTGATGTATGGAGTCAATCAGACTTCATTGGACAGTGTAGTGATAGCCTCAGGATATTAGCAAGCTTCCTCCCTGCTCACCCAGATGATAAACTCTTTATGTGTCCACAGGCTTTTGTGCAATAACAGCATCTCTGGCCTTTCTCACCCTTCGTCATCCATTACAGTGTAACTCAAAATGTGAGCAGCTCGGACTTGCAGGCAATGGTTATGATCCTGCAGGCCGACTGCAACCCTAACCCTGCCAGAACATTCATTAACCAATTTCTGCAAGCAAGCACCCTCTAAAAATCCATCCACATCCGGATCTTAACAATCCATAAAGCAAAGTGTCTCATCAATTCCTCTGCTGTGCGCTGAGTACCATAGGTCCAGAGAAAATAGGCTGGACCATTGCAATCACACACGTGATATATCAAGCAGCTGTGTGACAAACATCAGGTGTCATAAAGTGTTGACAAGGTTGCTCAGACATTTCCTGTTGTCCTTTTATTTTGAAAATTCTAATTATTATTTTTTTGTTTTTCAAGTAAAACAAGCAAAGATGGAAGTCTGGAAACGTGTTGGTCCAACATTGTTTACTTTTATTTTGCCTTAAACGTAATGTTCTTTACGCTGACACGTGGCAGATCGCACATCTGTTGCACGTGCAACTGTCCTTCAACGCACCGACACACAGAAGCACGCACGAATTGAAAGAATTGAATGTGCACGTCTGCAGAACTCCACTTGAGATTCATTGGCTTTTAATGAGTGTCTCGTGGGTGGCAGTCGATCTGACCTCGCTCACACTCCTCTTTTATTGTCATACATCATACAGGATGCCGCTGACTGTAGCATGACAGGGAGGTGACAAGGTGTGTGTGTTTGATCACACATCTCTATTTGAGAATACTTCACACCCCCCCCTTTGTGTATACGCACATATGTCTATGATGGAGCGGGTATATGAAATATCAGCGAATGTGTGTATATGGCTCTGTGTGTGTCTATATATGTGTTTATCTGTGCATGTGTAAGCGTGTGGGTGTTCAACATGGCTGTCAAGTGCTTGAGCTCGCCAATCTCTCATCTGCCATCCGCTCAGATGAACTGACATGCAGCCAAACCAAACAGACATAAAGACGGAGCGGAAGGCATCACTATGCAGCTCAGCAGTGCAGTTTGTCCTGACCCTGTCTGGGGCCTTCTCCTCTCCGCTGATTCTAATGAGCTCCCCGGGGATTAGACTTAGGCGACCAGCGTCCCAATGAGGCACCGGGAGGGGTAGAGGTGGTGGTGGTGGTGGTGGGCGCAACAACATCAATACACCCACACAAACAGCTGCAGTTGCACGTAGACGCAAACTTGTTTAAGCAGGAAGGTGTTGGAAAATACTGTATCCACTGCACATTTTGAAATAGCCTGGGGATTTTTACTTCATGTTATTTATTTTTTTACATCCATGTCCAGATATATAGAGACTTTCTGTAAAGATACAATACAAAGGTGCCCACATGAATCACGAATCACAATTTATCCATCATTAATCTGTCGGCCCCATGCCAGATAAACTCTATGGTGAAGTTTTCAAAAGGAAAAAAAGAAAGAAAAATGGAAAAAAAAAAACAATAAGGAAAGGAAAAAAAATCACAAAAATAAATTTAAAAATGTATTTTTAGCAGATTCAGAAAATATTCAGCATCTTTCACCTTTTGTAGCAGTTTCCGTCACAAGTTAGACTAAAGCTGATTGATAGATAATTGAATACATTGTGTAACTGTGCAGCTACATCCATCCTGTAAACATCTTCGATAAACTTCGGCTAGAAATGAACCTAGTTAAAGCGGTAGTTGGATGTAAATTCAATTCATCAGTATCACTTTTTTATTTGTCATATTTGTTTTTAACCAAAACCAAAAAGGAAGAAAAGGTAGTCGCATTTATTCCATTCAAAAAGACACATTATGTTCGACAAAACTAAGTGATTAGTTGTACTTAAACTTCCAGCCATATCAGCTGCAAACAACTGTCTACCACACTGTTTTTAAAGTCACGTTCTGTCTGTGCAAGTGACACAAAACCCTTATTTGCCTGCAATTTCCCTCATTGGTATCAAAGGTTAAATGGTGAGAGGGCTGATCAGGTATTGTCTGTGCTAGACAAGCTCATTAATGTGTCACAATTCATTATCAGAGCCTTGTCCTCACCTTGTCAGGTGGCTAATGGGAATATCAATCATAGGCTTCCCCATCACGACCCTTCTCACATCTTTGCTTCGCATCTTGCCTCTGTTGACTTCTCATCCCGAAATACCACCAGGCCCAAACAGATCTGTCTGGAACAAATGTCAAACACAATTCGGCTCAGGAGTAAACATCCACAAACATGGCTGACATACAGAGTGCGATTCTTTCTTTCCGCATAGCCGAGGCGGCTGGTGCTGTTGTTTTACAGATGTTTTCCAGCTGTTGTATTCAGATACACTGTGTTCATTTTGCAAAGGTGAGGAGTTTCTGCTGACAAAAGAAAATGAGGAACTTTTATTGGTGCCCGTGGGGAAGACAGCGCTTGGAGCAACAAAGGTGATAGGAATTGATAAGTAGGAAACAGAAACAGAGTGTGAAATACAATATAAACTGAGCAATAGAAAAGACTAGATAAAACAAGACCAAAGATCAAGGTAGGAACAAATACAGCAAAGAAATTATTTAATTATTATGAATTCACAAATTAATTCAATGTAGTTTTTAAGTAAAAAAAAAAAAGGTAAACTTCTGATTTCAAATGTTATTTAATTTCTTCAAAGTAATGTATTAATTTTTTTATTATTTTAATGCATTTTGATTTCTCTTCATTTTATTTATAGTTGTGTTCAATTTTTATGTGGTTATGAATGAAGTGAAATTGTTTATATTACGTTTTAATTTTCAGATTTGAATATATGTGGGTATGTCTTTGAAAACGAAATGTCAACCAGCTTTTCCATTTTAATTTTAATAAGATCATAGAGCACCCACACAAATATGTGAAAATGAAAATGCAAATTGGATTATTGCATTTCCATTTTCTTCTCTACCCAAATATCACATATGTTTGTGGAAAATGATAATGCTATAGAGGAAGTTCATTATCATTTCAATTAAGTCCCCAATAGGCTTCCATACTGAATCATGCTTCACTTCTAGCCAGATGATTTTGCACAACACCAAATAAAGTAAATGTGTTGCTCTTCTTCAGCTGGGTCTTCATCAAAAGGTCTTTGCTGTTTAGTTTATTCCCATTGGTCCTGAACCAGCACAAGACAGCACACAGTTTTACATAAGATATCCTGAGAAGAGACTAATCAGTGATATAAGTGAAAATACCTGTATATTTTATAAGTTGTATGCTTGGTTAACTTTGCAGATGTTTCTCACACACATCTCCGTCCCACCTGGCCACAACTTGAGAGTGAAAGAAAAAGGACATCAAGCTAAAGGTGGTAAAGAGCAGTTCTGACGTCTTCACCCGAAACCCTCTCCTCACCAAACTTCTGGTAAGACAAGTCTGCATCATGTGTTTTGTCCTAATACTGCATTTGAACCACACATTAGTCCTCATCACACCTGCACCCAAGGCTGAATAAACACACACATTTAAAAATTCAAAATGTCAAAGTTCCTGTATAATCACTTTGATTTGTGTGTGGATTCATTAAAATCCTGTGCTTCAATTTTATCAATGAGAAAGCAGTTGCATTTTGTTGAAGAATTTTTATAGTTACCCACTGATTACTCCCAATTTAAATCTAATAAGTATTTACAATACATTCTCCAGAGGCGGCTACCTTGAAGTCAGTCACTATAATTAGTTAAGGTGGGTAATTATGACGGCAAATCATAAAGTCAGTATGTATTAATTCCTTTTTGCATCAGTGAAGCTGGTTAAAGTCTGTCATTATAGCTCCTTAGCAGGGACGGCTGTGGGGCTTTCACTCATTCAGCCCTGCTGGTTTATTGCAAAACGGTTTCCATAATAAATAATCATTTGAAGACTGAAGAAAGTGAGTATCGTGAAAAATCAGTGACATGAATGGCAGATGATCAGGAGACCAGTCCAGAATTCCCTTAGCATTTCTTCTTCTTCTCTCCTCCTCCTCCAGCTTTTTGTTCCACATTGATATAGAGCCAAGGGTGAGAGGAGTTCATCGACTTGGACAGCTCGATAGCAGGCGTTGCTTCCAAAGCTCCTGCTCTCAAATTGCCTGTAATTTCATTTTTGTGTGTAAATATGTGCTTCTTGTCAGGTGCGTGGCGGCGAGAAGAAAAACAGGCACGCAGACAGCTCTGACAAGCAATTACACCACAGCTTGTTTGGGGGCAGACGATTGAATACTCCAGAGATGGACAAGAAAATGGCCGGAGGGAGAACACTGGTAAGATAAGCCCAGACACAACTCTGGGTTTTATTGTATTCTAATGCTTGTGTTGAGGAAGGAGTTGATTTGCCACAATTGAGGCAAATAAATGGACAACACTTTATTTGTTTAAGAGCCAAAACACTTTGTGGTTAAGCAGTGCATCACAACATAAAAGGTGTTTAAATCCTGTTTAAACACTACTGAAACCATATTGTTCTTGTCAACAGTATGTTCCTGTGGAAAAGCTGAATCTGTAATTGTAGCTTTAGCTGCAAAAACAGACTTGAGCTGAAAAGTAATCGCTGTATTTCCTATAAAAGGCCTTTCAGTGCAGCTGTAGTGGTGCCTGCTTGCCTATTCTGTCATTAGCTCTGTATATGGACATTGAAGACTCTTTGATAGTTTTAATATAGTGAGTTAATATGCAGTTAATATAAAAGTAATTATTTGTGAAAATAAATTTACAAGTTATCCCTCAGCGCTGGGCTAGACAGGGCTGTAAGCCCCAAACCGACCAATCAAAACACAGCTTCAAATATGAATCAGCGACAAACCGATTAATCAGAATGAGGCAAAAAACTGACCAATCAGAAGGCAGCCTCAACCTCAACCAATCAGAATGCAGCTACAATCCGTCCATGGTGTTATTCAAGGTCACAACCTTCGCAGCCACACTGCCATCGAAGTTGATATCCGTTCGCGAGTCTACAGCAGTGCAGCAGACCGTGCTGACAGTGGTTACATCTGATACGTTACCTTCCTGTGGTGCCACATATGTGGATGTCAGGGCTGGAGGCTGAGAAAGTGGCCCTGACAGATTGGTGGGCCGGCCCAGCTCTCCCCAGCCGTGACCCAGGAAGTCTCGCCCTCAGGGGGAGTCCCAGGGTGACATGAGACGGCTCTGTGGGAGAGAGTACAGTTAGTCCATTCAGGGATGTTTCATTAACTTGATTAATGGCCTAATTACTGCCAGTAAACACTCATCTGAGATAAGGAGTGGGAACAAGGGATAAAGTTGGGGCAATAGAAGCAAGCTGGCTCATGGTCAGTCAATTACTGATGTTCCTGCAGAACACGAAATTGACTTTAACCTTAATTTACCTGGATTAATTTCCCTGAGAGCTGTGCATTATTTTCCAGAGACACCCCTCCTCCTCAGTCTGTTGCTGTTAGACCCTGAACTGCTCAGCTTTAGCAGGTGGGGGGTGGGGGGGCATCTCATTGCTGGTAATGAAGGTGAGGCTTGTGCTGCTCTGTGATCTTTCAAAGCCAAATTTTTCACAATGGTTCAAGGATGAACCCGACGGCCAGTTCTCTGACCTGTGGGGGCACAGCCCAAAGCCATTTATCACCATGATTGTTGCACCAAAACCAGTTCATTTTAATGCTACAGCTCCAAACTGCAAATTTGCTTGGACACAGGTGATATCTGAGGGAGGAGAGAGGCAGATTGCACATCTCCTGAGTGAAGCTTTCAGCAACACATTTGCAAGGATGCACAAATGAATTTTGCTGTGCTGCTTTTTAGTCTGTTCAGACACAAGTCTATCAAACGAACCCAAGGCCAGGTTGACTAATGTGTGTTAACTGGGTATAATGATCTACAGAAGGAAACAAGAACAAGGTGTTTGCTCTTCCATCTCTCTGAAAATAGTATCCGATTGTGAAAAAAAAAAATACCCCCCTCGAACGCTTTGGAGTAACATGTCTGGTGTCCCTTCTCCCATCTCCAATTGCCGCGTGGGCGGCTCGCTTCAGCCTCGCTTCCTCCCGCCCTTGTCTCCCTCTACACATGTGGGTTGAGAGTGTTGTGAGGCCTTTTGCTCTCTCGCCGAGAGAGGCAAGGAAGTGAGCCTTCATCCTCCTCCTCACCAGTCTGAAATGCAGCCAAGTTCAGTGTGCCTGCCGCAACCCATCCCGTGCAACACTTACAGGCAGTTCAAAGGCTGCTTCATGCTCCGCGACGTGGATCTGAAATGTGGATATCTGTGGTAATTAGTGAGATACAATTAGTGTAACTTATTCAACGTATGCAAATGCGAATGGCAAAGATAATGACTTAAAACTTATGTTGTAGTAACCTCCAAATTTGCAACCACATGTGCATATTTTTTGCAAGTTGTCTCATTTGCTTATCATATGAATGATGATGTTGCTACTGTTGTTTGCATAACAGCGCAAACTTTCTGAATTGAGGCAATATTTTCAGTTGTGAGAGAACTTTTCTGTAGAATGACCTCCCTCTTGTCACGACTGAACTTTATTCATACTACAAATCACAGAGTTGTTAACTCAGACTTCATTTTGAATCCCCTCTCACAGCATTGTTGTTGACTTGCTCTGGAGTGCTGACATTTTCCTTTAAAGTAAGGTCTTTGGCCCCTTCACAGTAACACGTGTATAAAATGAGACTCACCTATATTGTTTTCATTGATTCTGTCATGGCAACCTTGTAACAGAGCCCTGCTTCATAATTGGATTGCTACATTGGACACTATAAGCCTCAATTCCCCAATTTAATGATGAAGGATAAGACCTTTTTACTTGTATGTATCGTATCCTCAGGCACAATGTATTCTGCAAGTTTTATTGAGGAATGCTAAATGCTCCGTCTGCTGTTTTGGAGATTTACAGTAATTGGGTCCAATTCTGAGCCAAACTTACCAGACCAAGAAAATGGGGACATAAACCTGGATGATAAGGACACCACGTTGTCAATACTGAGAGTCTGTCATTTTGGTTTTTAATGATGGATTCTGTCAGTAGGTTGTCGCCGTTTCTCTGGATCCACGTCTATTTGTTTTGAGACTTTTCTCTCAGTCATGCGGTGCAGCGCCAACAGACTGGTCCACTTTGGTTTAAGCTCCAGTCACTTGCCTTTAGAAAAACTGAAAACACATGTGACAGTAGTGGAAAGGAGTTATCCTACCAGCTGACATTGCACTTGTTAAAAGAAAAATTGGATTTCAGAGCTTCTATCCAACTTCTTTCTTGTTGTGCTTTGCGGAGATGTCTAGTTAGTCTCATGGCTGAAAGGGTGGCAGCAAATAATCTTTGATCCAAATAGAAATATCTCAACGACTAGTGGACAGATTTCCATGGAAGACAGTCGTCATTCAAACTCAATTCAAGTCTGTCCAGTGCTTGAATTCATCCTCATGTCGACAAGCAGCTTCAGAGATCCTGACGTGGCTAATCGTGTTTTTAATGATGGAGCACTGAGTGGAGTTTTTATTAGTCCTTAATGAAAATGCCTCATCAAACAAAGTGTGATAATACTGGGCTTCTGTTTGATTTTGAAGCATGGAGAAACAAATATGCTGTGAAATGATTCACTTCAAGTGTGCTGGCTCTGCTTTGAATGGACTTTATTGGCATTGTCAGACAGGGCAGGTGCAACCCAACAAGCCGTGACAAGCCCATTAGGGTTTTTCAAGAGGAGTCCAACTCTGGAAAAGTCCTGGTTGTTGTTGTGTTATGAAATTTCAGTGCACAGTTGGACATTTTAACAGCTTATTATTTTTAGCACTTGTTGTCCTGGTGATACTTGTGGTTATGGTGGCAACAGGAAGTGCAATTTCATGCAACTAGAAATACAAAACAGCAAAGGGCATCTGTTGACAGTGTAACAAAGCCAAATAAATGCAATGGTCAGTCAGTAATTTGCCTTTTCTAATCAAACTATGAACAACTACCCCCTATGGCTTCTTCACAATAAAAGCCAACCTGTGTTTTTGCTAGGTTATTTTAATTGTTTTAATGTGCAATAGGCAACAGTATAGGAAATGCCGATTAAGCCTTAGCCAGTCCGCTGAGACACTATAAGGAAAACGACTGACATATATTAAGACCTCGAAGCCGAGCCAGCAACATAGTTACCACTGTCAAAACATGATGCTAATAGGTTTCCTCATTGCAATAATAGAAACTGAGGCAACTGATGGTGGCAACAGGAAGTGCAACTCAAGCTACTTGAGCTTGATATTTCCGTATCCCAAATTTTCTGATTTTAAAAGGTTTTCTTCCAAAGAATATTAAAAAATATTACTTAAAAATGTCACCAGATTATATTTATCATGACAGAGGGAAGAAGAATGAAAATTGTTGTTTAAAAGATGGAAAAAGAATTACCGAAAGCAAAATACAGCTTGATTCACACATGATTCATACTTTACTTTCGCAAGACCTTATGGCTTCACAGCAATGCACAAACAGGTAATTTGTGCTGCAGACAAAACCACAGACGAGACAGACTGAGTCAAAATTAAAATCGCCAGCGGTCTCCGCAATTATCACAAATCACTGGGTGCCCACATTTCATATTGATCCTATGCAAAAAAAAATAAAATAAAAATGAAGTATGACAGCTGTAATTAGTGCTAAAGGCTTTCAGATGTCCCAAATCATTTCTGATTCTTGTGAAATTCTAAAAGTAGACCAACGCCATCAGCACCTTGACGGGGCCTTTACATTGTGGTTCTTTCCTGTTGAGTCTGAGCAAAGGGAAATGGAGAGCAGTGATTCGACAGATGGCATCTCACACCCTCTCTGTCCCCTGAGCCCACTCAGTGATCAGGGCCATGCTGCCTATCTGGGCACAGACACTGTGAGGCAAAATTCATTAGCAGGATCAGGCTGGCAATAAGGGGGTCTCAAACGCAAAAAATTCACCTGCCACCACTCGGGGCCCGACATTTCCTGTGTCATTTCCTCTTCTAGGAGCTCAAAAAAAAAAAAAAAAAAAAAAACACCAGTGAATCATAATCACTTGTGCCTTGTTGTGAAGATCCACCCCCCACCCCAAAACAAAAAAAAAAAACAAGTCATTGATTCAGGAAATGAAACTACCTTGAGCTAAACCAGCTGTGTGTAAACACTCTTTGTTGCCACACTCTAAAACAAATCCATACACAAGACACAGTCCTTCACCAGGGATTTTCACTCGGTCTCAGTGTCTGGATTGTGCTGGTGATAAATGGATTGAGGCAACCAATTCACAGTAGAATAACCTTTGTCTGTACGGTCTAACCTTGTTGCTTGCCACATCTCAGCTTCTTATATTTGGCCTTTTTATACAAATCATTACAGTCTATTGGCCTTTTGTAGCAATCTCTAATTCAAAGTCTTGAATGGGAATAAAAGACACTGCTCAGGTGCAGCTGCATCACCAGTATTAAGGCCATTGTAGTTCTTCTGTTTTGGAGTGACCTCTTTATTGTTCTATGAAAGAACTGTCATTACTGAAGGTTTAGGTCCAGGTTGAGTGTTAAGTTCTTGGAGAAATTCAGAGGCTCTGTCTGAGTGGATTCCAGGCTTCTGTTCTTCATTGCAATTGCATTCAGTTCATCCTGCAGCAAGGCCACAAAAGCTGCACACTTTCATTGGCAGAGCAAGGATACTCAGCATTAATGTCTCGTCTTCTGTTCTGTCTCCGGACTCTTTGCATGAAAGACGTGATGATTCAAATTGCAGTCTGGCAGGAGTCAAAGATATTTCTCCTCTCCACATCTGGTATCGTCTGCTGTTTTTATGTTCGTAATCTTAAACTGGCACAGGATGAGGACAGTTGGTCAGGGCTATTTCTGTCCAGTCCAGTCAGTCCGCCTGTTTATCTCTGTGTCTAGAACAACTTAGTCCCTAGAAAGGAGGAGAAGCTGCAGCTATGTTCCTTATTATATATTCCCCCTGAAGAACTCCACACTATGTTCGCTGAAAACTCTGGCTGGCTCCTGAGACAGAGACTGACTCTCACTCTCTTACAAACAACATGACTCCTGGATCACCAAGCCTGAGCTGAATAGCAAAAAGGGAGGAGATACGCATGACAGAATGTAGTTGTATAGTTGGACATTTTATGGAGCTCTGGTATGATCAACTTGAAGGGGGGGGGGGGGCTGCCCTCCAAAATAAAAAGCCTGACTGGAAAACTGAGATTTCCAAAATGTAAATGATGCAACAGGTAGTTAGAGCCTCACCTACATCATCTGACTGGCTCTGGTGAAATTAATCAAACGCATCGCGCTAAAACAGACTATTTTCTTCCCAATAAGCCTCAGAGTAAATAAAGATTTCCCTGCCATGCCTCTGCTTGACTCACAGTTAAATCTGTCCTGCCTGAATGTAATGCAATACGCATTATCAATTTGTGTGGAGGAGTGGTGGGGTGATTTTGGAAGTTCAGGTCCAACAACACCACCCTCTGACCATCCAGCGGGACTGCAGGTGGTCTCCAGATTTCATGGATGACTCATAATCCACATTATGCATCCAGAATATGTGTCATCCTTTTTATAGTGAGAGAAGTCAACATTAATATCAGTAATAATGGATGGATGACTTCAAGTAGTACCTAGTGTCCTGTTCACATATTTGAGGACACTGGAGGTGTTTTTTGGCTGGTTATGGTGATAGAGTTTGAAGAGGCTGATGACATAGGCAGAAAAGAAATGTGGGGTAAATATCATGTTTTTCCAGGCACTTAAAGACACTGGTTTGTTCTCCTGTCTTGACGCCACCACAAGTTGCCGAGCAAAGCTGACACGTGTCTGACTCCTCCACTCCCCGATCAGCCTGGGGGCTTCGTCAAACTCTTCTCCTGAGAGTCCGCTGAAGGTCTGGGACCAGCTGAAAATCCCCCAAGTAACATCATGTCAGCGTTCCTCTGTACTCTCCTCCCATATACTACAGAAAGACACGCACAAACAAACAAACACACACACACACGCTCACTTAGAGGTATAGCCACATCTGCACACTCCTGTCTGTCACTGCTCACCACCGGGGTTGCCACAGACATGCACTGACATCACAATTAAACCGAGAACGCCCCGGCACTGCACGGTCATCCATCACTTGCACCTCCACCCCCAAACACACACACACAGACACACACTAAGAGAGAGAGAGAGAGAGCTGTGGGAGGAGAGTCCTTCTGCATGCTAAGAGGGAGGTATGCATCTCAAGCTCGTGGCTCCACAAAACGTCTTGATTGGGGTGTGAAAATACATTTTCAGCCTCAGTTAGACAGCAGCCTCCACTATGCTGCTCCTCTTGACTGGATTTTATGCTTCTCCATCTTTGGCGTTCTGCTTTTTGCTGATTTTGTTTTGAGAGAAGATTAGACTAGACCTTTTTGGCGGAGTTTTGATGACACATATTTGGTTGTATTATCACTATCCCACGTTTTTCCAGCTAATACCCCCCTCGTGAGTGCTCAGTCGTGCCACAGAGGTGCAGATAATTTCCTGAGTATCAGGCAAGATGCCCTCTTAGGGCCCCCAGGCACTCAGCAGGCGGGCAGCCCCGTGATTCTGATCTCATCAAGTGAGCACGTCCGCCTCCATTAGTCTCTGGCATTGTGCTCAAAATTGCTCTGACTTGTCGGGTGATTACCTCAAATGAGCAATTAGGCGGCTGGCTGTCACAATAACTTGCTCCTGGTCTGTGAATTGGCTCGACGGTTTTAGCGGCTGCTGCCGCCATCAAGGTGCTCCAAATAAATGATCCATTCTGGAGGGGAAATGTCAGCTCATAGCCCTCGTAATGAATTGGTGCGCAACATCTAGTCACACGGACTGTAATGAGATGATGAAGGGGATAATGCCGTTATTGGAAAATGAATAAGTTGGCAGAGGAAGTTTCTCGATTGAGTCATGGATGCACTTTTGGGCTGCGAGGCAACGAAAAATACATGAGTGGAAAGTATTTGTTCACGTGGAAGATGTTTTCAGGGTCTCGAGGGACGTTAGTTTCGCCTCATTAAGTTTAAGCCTTTCAGGTGCATGTGTCAAGTAGCGGTAGTGATATTTATTCTGGCTCAATAACAAGTTTGGTCTCATTCTGTAACCAGGTTTTACTGCTTAGGCAATCTTACATTTCTACATTTAAACTTGAAATACTTTGATCTAGATTCCTGCTTCCTGTAATATTGTTGGACTCGTGATGGACATGGATTTTTCACTCTTGCATTGCCTGCAACGCAACTGGCCCGGTGACAGTTTGGCCAGAGGTTCGGGTGTTTAATGCCGATTGTGCCTCATGTTTCCTCAAGGCTTTAGCCTCAATCAGACTGAGGATACGTTGATATGACCGTAGTGGTGTTCATTTAGGATTCACTTTTGATTTCATCAAGAGCTGCAGCGATTAGTCCATCCGCAGAAAATTCATCCACAACTACTTGGATAATTGATAAGTCATTTTTCAAGCAAACACAGTTCTGTTCCCAAAAGGATTTTGAAGTTCTGGAAATCAGATTTGGCCTTTTTCTCATTTAAACTATATCAAACTCTGGACTTCAGGGTGTGGATAGAGAACAAAATCCAAATATTGCATTATTTCACCAGGGAGTCACAGTCACTGTTGAAAGGTTGAGTATATGGTTTGTTTGTATTCCCCCACTTTATTGTAAATGCAGCAAAGCAATTCTATATTCATCACCGTGTGGCCCGATGTCCAGCCCAATCCCCCAGCACAGAATTGGGAGCAAATCCGGTCTGCTCCAATTGGTCTCAGCCATGGTGGGAAAGTCATCAAAAGCAGCAACCATTTGTTCCGGACACATCTCTAGGAAGTGTAGACATCCACCAGAATGTGGTCTGTGTGTGGTTTGTGTGAGTGTGCGTACTGATTATACCTCTCCATCCAACTTGAGGAGAGCCCCCGCGAGGAAATCCTGCATCATTTCCGACCAGATTACCGATCAGAGCGTGACCAATGTCAGAAAGCGCAGAGCGGAGTAATGCGGCCTAATGGCAAGACAAGCCCGGGACTCTTTAATGGTAATGAATACACAATGTGAGCCCAAGGCGAGATGAGAGGGAGGGTGGCAGTCGTGACCAGACTTGTGAGGAGGGAGAGGTGAGTGTGTGGGAAAGGAGAGGAAGGTGTAAAGTTTACCATGTGTGTGCAGGGGGTTGACAACATACTGTACATACTCTCATACTGCAAGATTTAAAAAAAAAAAAAAAAAACAACTAAATAAAACAAAATCAAACAAAGACTTCATTACGTAAGAGGAACAGTGGTTAAGCTGAAACTCACCAACACCGTCAAACAGCCAACGAGGAGCTAAGCTAATGAAGCTATAATGTAACAACAAAGGTACCCAGGGGCAAACAAAGGGGGGGGGGGGATGTCAAGGGTTTCAAGGCCATGACAGTATCTTTACTATTTAAACGTAGATCAGCTGCCACTAGTAACCATTTCCGATCATAGACTGTTGAGTGGACGTGGACTCTGGGTCTGTAAAGAGCTGCATTTTATCTGATGACCATTAGGTTGGAAATTGTATTGAAGTCTATGTGAAAATGGCCCTACTTCTCACTTGATTTATTGCCTCAAATTACAAATTCAAAACAGTAGTTCACAAGGCGTGATGTTGACTATGATAGATCATCTAAAAGGCCACCAATTGTGACTGAGCAGTAGAACTGGAAACACTTTGTGCTGAAGTACTGTAATGTTCCTTGTGCTAAAGCTACAACCTCAAAAATGACCACAGCGTTGAATTGACAACAATATTTTAGACATGCTTATGCTGTTTTAAGGCATCTTTGTTTTTCTTTGTCTGCCCCCAGTACAATTCAAATTCACTGTTTTCTCATTTCAGTTGCTTTGGAAGTAGAAGTAAACAGATGAGAGTTCAGCAGTTCAGCCTGTCTTGTAGTATTTCTCATTTACTGTCCCTCTCTGTTGTATGTACAGCCTTTCTCTCCCCATGTGATGATTCTTAGCCTGTGTGTAACAAGGGCTTCCTTCAGCTGGGCCAATAAAAACAGGAATTAAATATGATCAGGATGCAGCTCTTCACCTCCCTCATATCCGCCTTCGGGAGTCCACAGAGGCCAGTTGAGCCTCTCTCTACAGCTGACTTTCGCTAACTTTCTCTGTCTTTACCCTCGCCTCTTTTCACTTGCTTACTTACAAACCACAGGGTGTTTTGTGGGTCGGCACCATGTCATTGTCGTTTTGTCGTTCTTTTTTTTTTTTTTCCTTGGCAGAAATGAGCTTCAATATTAGCCACTATGGGTCCTAACGTCCTTAAAGTTAATCAGCTCTGATATTGAGTGACAGGCTGACTCGGCGTGGGGATATCTCCAAGTGAGGGAGAGAACTGAGCAATAATTAATCAGTCAATTAACAAAAATTAAAAGGCAACTATATTGTAATTGATCCTGCGATAGACTGGTGATCTGTCCCGGGTGTACCCCGCCCTCGTCCATTATTAGCTTGGAATTGGCTCCTGCTGGTGACCCTAAGAAGAAGAGATAATAGATGGATTATAATTGATCAAATGCAGCTTGATATGTAGGAATAGTTATTGAAATTTAATGAATATTAATTTCAATGATGCTGTGAAGGAGGAACAGCATCGCCAATACAGAAAAGAAGGATTTTTTACATTGTCCCTCTGAGTATTCACACATAAAACTACTCGATTGTATTATGTTATTGTTTTTCCTCACATATCCGTTTACTGTTGCCGCTGCACTGATGCAATAATTTCCCCTCCTTTTCTTTTTATCACTCCTTCAAGCTCTCCCATCTTGTAAATCTTTATAAAATGTGGCGTCTGATAAGATAAGTGAATATACAGGGAGTATCACGCGCGAAAAAATAGATAGACTTAAAACATACAGATCTCTTGAAGTCGGTCTTTGCCTTAGGAAATCCATTATTTGGATGATTACCATCTGCTCATGAACCAAGCTACCACAGCAAGCACAACCCACAGCAGTCAAAACGGGCTCGCATTAAAACACCGCTCACAGTCCACACAGTCTGTTGGATCCAATCAGAAGGAGAAATCTCTCAGCTAAATTGATCTGTTTCAACACACATCCCTAGATTACATTCTGCAATAGATCTGTGGGGGGTAGCAAGATGGGGGGGGGGGCATTAGCAAATATTCCCTTTTGTCAGCAGAATGGTGAAAGACTGGAAAAGCTGTTCACACTGACTCTGTTTAAGTCTGCTTTAGTCTCACTGTTAAAATAAAAGAAATGAATTGGTTTTCAGCATCAGGGAACAAAGTCAAACACAGTTTCATACTATATTTAATTAAATATGTCAATATGTGTATATTATGGCCTGTTACTGTCTAGAAGATATATTGAACGTACACTGCTTCCTAACATTTGTTTTTCAAAAGATGTCTGGCTGAAAGAGACTGGCGTTTCTTTTTTTTTTTTTTTTTTTGTCAGTTTTGTCCTCCATCTATGTATATGCCCCATTAGCCATCATCTCACTGGCTCTGATTCCTCTGCTTTTAAAGCTGTAGTTTACTGCCGGCACACTTGGTCGGGCTTGTGATTCACAGAAAATGATGAGGTAAAGGCTTAAACCTTGCCTAAAAAATATATGGCTCTGAAAATGGATGTCCTATATCTATATCCGCTCTGCGCTAGGGGGGAGAGGGGGTGTGGGGGGGTTGATTTAACCAGCCAGAAACTTTAAGTGCCTTAAGTTGTCCATGATCCAAACCTTTCGTAGCCTTTATGCTATGTCAAGATTTTCCAATTCTATCCTCTGTCGAATGGTGTAAGCCATCAACCCTCTCTTGAGAAAGTCATCGAGCACCATCGACTTTTCTGACCTGCTTCCATTGTGTTTTAAAGATGTCTTAATTTGGAGTCATTGCTCACGCGCACAGCTAATAACGAGTTTTCCTTAACTGAGGAGGAGAGATAAGTAGAGGAGCATCTGAAATCAATGGAGGAGGATTAAGGGGGACCCCAGGGCTTCCACCATCTCTATTCAGACTCCTGCAATGAACACTTGCTTCTCTTTAGCCCCCTGAGGACAGGAGGTAGGAAATAGCTTCAGGCTACACCTCTTTAATGAGACGTGTGTTCACTGTGCATAATACAACCACTGTCTGACCTCTTTACATTTTGATGGTTCACCAATCTTGGTAACATTTTTGCAGAATCCAACTGTTTCTGCCCGAAGCTGCCAGCTTTTACATTTATAGGCTGTTTATGACTTAATTTGAACATTACTTGGATTTGAAGTGTTGTTTTGTTTTGTTTTTTTTTCCAATTGGAAAAGATGACTGCAACACACATCATAAGGCAACACAGGTGAGACCTTTTAAAGCTGACATTTCAGTTTCAATTAATATATGCAGCGTATCGTCAGAGGGCTTTGAATCTGTGCCGTTTTGGAGATGCTGGGGAATTATGGAAATGCAGCTTCAGCAAGGAAATGACTGCCCTCAGCTAGGAAATTACACTGCGACAAAATAATTAAAAGCCATGTCTAATTTAAATACATGCCTCTGCACTCTAAAATACCCCTCAGACCCCTCGGTGCGAGTCTGGAAAATGCCGCTTCCACAGGTTTTGAAGTGAAATCGCCCGCGGGCGTCTGCACCTAAGAAACAATGATTGAACCTGCCTTTGAAAAGAGTTACAATAAAGGAGAAGAATAAAACGTAACCCTTTCAGCAGAATCAAAATGTTGCCTTTTCCTGTTTAGTGAGTGTGTGTTTAGGTGTGTGTGGTGAAGAACAGTGCAGGGCCATGCAGGGAGAGAGAGCAATGAGGTGAAATAGAGACCAGATGGAATAGAAAAAAATCAGCAATGAAGATGGAATAAAAGTGGAGGGAAAGTGAAAGTGAGTCCATGTGTAGGCATCTTTTTCACTGTACTCCCAGTCTTTCACTGGCTGGTGTGAATCTCCACACATGCATACACACACATCCATACTGTATGTGGCCAGTATAGGTAACAGCCCTATTATGAAGCAGTGAAGCAGCTCAGACACTATCCCAGGCCTTGCTGACAAAACTCTAATGTATAGGACCTTGTGCTCTCTGTGCTGGGATTCAATTAGGCTGCCTAACAGTAGAGCCTGCCTGGAATGGGATGGAGGAGTTAGAGCCCTGTCATATGGGCCCAGTGGGGCGGCAAGCCTCTACTCTGTCTGCCTAATACTGGTGTCACAGCCGCAGGGAGAAGCCCACTGCCTATGGCTCTGACTGACTGATTTAACTCACTTTATTTGTTTTGTTTTTGGGGATTTTTTTTTTTTTTGTCTTCTCTTCCTCACAGCTGCACCAGATAAGACTTTCATTAAAGAACAGCGTTTTGTCAGCCATAGGTTTTGGATTTATGCTCTTTGCCCACTTGAAATTCTGTTTTTTACACTTTATAGCCTGCGGGAAGAGGAGCAAAATAATAAAAAATAACTAAATAGAAGAGTGAGCAGACGGCACAGAGAAAGCTATTCTTTTGCCAAAGTGTGAGGTTGCTTTTTGCATCTTTGATAGTTTGGACGTACCGTGACACTCTGGACGGCAAATAAAATCTCCTTTTTGTTTGTATCAATTGTTGATGCATATTCCACATGGTCTGCCCCAAAAGAACACATTTTCTTTAACGCCCCGTTTATATCCTAGAGTACATCCTCGAAATGTATCAGCTTCCAGAAAGAGTGTGTAGGAAGATGAGAACTGTGAAAGCCCAAAGCAAACATGACTGAATCAGGGGCAAGCTGAGCTCAAGCTACCACCAGTCTGCTATTCAGAAGAGCAATGCAATAATTTAGTCCCTATAAGAAGAGGCATCAGAATTTATATTATGCTAATATTATTATTGTTAAAATGATGCTTATATAACTATAAATGTTTTGAATTGCCATAAAAACAATCCTGCTGAGGACTCACAAGCTTAGGTTTGGATATATTTGGAGTTTTAAGGCCGGTGTCTGCCATTTAAAGCCATATCTGTATTTCATCGAAACCAAACCAAACCAAACAACCATCCCAACATGGAAACCAGGGTGGAGTATAATCAGGGACAGAGCCTCAGAGGCACAATCCCACTTCAAAACACTCGACGTGAGCACAAAAACGTAACCAGGCAGAGCTATTCCTCGCACTGTCCTCCTCGCCCAATGGCTGGGCCGCAACCAGCGGCGCGGTTGCCCCGCCGCATGGGATAATCAGCGTGGACCCGCAGACGGCATTACAGCCAGGCAGGCAGCCCTGGGCGGTAGGCTGAGGACGAGCAAGGTAACCAAGATTTGAGGTGGGGGATGGTGCTCTCCTGCTATCAGCGGAGCCAGCGTGAGATGTGATAATCACCGACCCACCACAGGCCTCAATGCTGGCTGCTAACCAGCCATTACTGAGTGCAATCACGAAGAGGGAGGCCCATCAGAAAGACAGCAACAAAAAGACACAGCGGTACCTGCGTGTCTGTCTGAAAGACTCCTTCGGGGTTTAAAAACAAATGAAAAGCTGAGTGAGTTGCAAACTTGAGATCGGCATGTGAGTGAAAACCTGCAATTGTCTCTCAAAGGACGGTGAGTTAAGGTGGAAAGTTGTTTTACAAGCAGAATTTATGAAGTTGACAAGAAAAGACAAAGTTTTCAACATAAGGAAGCCCAAAGTGTTCAACCTAATAAATAAAAAAGGTTAATCATTTGAAAAGATACTGTCAAATGAACCTGGAATTTGTGAAATGATAAATTAATATTATCGTTACTAACTGGTAACAGCAGTTATTTATCTTGCTGCTCGCTTTGTTGTTGTCAGGTAAAAAACATTTAGGTGTTTTTTTTTATTTTATTTTATTCTAATTTAAAATTGATTGGGACATGATCAGATCTATTCAGTTTTTTAAATATATTTTCATACTTTTACTTTTTTTAACCCTTTTTTTTACCTTTTTGAGTTCCATTTACTTTGAAGTTTTAATTAGATATGGCCTAATTACATCAAGGCCAACTAACAGCACATACTTTGCTTCTATTTAAATAGTTGAATGAACTTAAAAATGCTTGTAGAATATGCTCTAAGTGTTTTTATGTTCATAACAGCAGCAAAAGCACAAGAGATGAGTTATGCTGAACACAAAAATGTTCTGTTGTCTTAACATAATTAACGTGTCACACATGATGATGAAGAAACTTTTCAGGTTGACCGGACAAAGAAACGGTTCTTTGTTTGTGTAATTTGAAATCTCTGGGGAGAAACAAAACCTACATTTGCGTTATAATGCGAACATCAATACACCTTAGATGTTTAATGTTAGCAATAGCATTAATGCCATAACAGAGAAACTGATGCAATGTATTTGTTGTGTGTAATACACATTATTTCTCCTGAAAGAAAAGCATTGCGATCGTTAACACTTTTTTTAATGTACCTAATTACATTGCTTGTCACAGATGAATACACAATGATAGCAGTTTTGTTATGATAACTGCTAACATGCAATTACAAGTCCCATTAACATCCTTTTGTAAAGAACGTAATTATACAAAAAGATGGACTGGATACATGGGACAAAATTACAGACAGTCCATCTTCACTGATTGTCATGGAAACACAATGAAGTCTTAAGTAGTTTTCCAGAGAAGATGGGGGGAGGGGGGGGTACAAGGTTTCTATCTCAGGGGCAGGCAGAGAAGGGTGGAGGTCATTTTAAACCACACTTTAATTCAACAGAAGATGACAGTCATTGTCATCATGTTTTGTGTTGAGTTAGATCCCTGAAAGAGGAAGTACTTTAGTGTCTCGACGAGAATGTGATTTTTTTTTTTTTTTTTTGTTCGTTTTGTTTTTTATTCACTGCGCTGTGGTAGGTGGATGGTGGTGGTGGTGGGCAAACAATCGGGATGCAGGACTCAAAATTTCTACAGGTTTTGGGTCAAGAAATTGATATTTATTGTGAAATGAACACGTCTCAAACTCGCTACTATGAGGTATAAGGCATTTATTAGAGGTCAAATTGCTGATTCTCTTCTCTCACTACAATGACTTAATTGTTAATTAACATATCTGGCAAGAAGTAAAATGTTGCTATTGAACATGTTTTTTTACTGAGGAAATGAAACTAAACTTTTTCATGGCTTTGTTCAAGCGCTTCAGTAAAGTCGTGGACTTGTTTAATGCCAGGCGTGGCCTGGACATCTCACCGAGTGGCCTCCCACGGACTCGTGCTCTCCAGGCTGGCGTCACCCGGCCCAGGCAGTCAGTGGTTATGAGAGGCTTCAGAGTTATGTGACAAAAAGTAAGTACATTTCATTGTGCATGCAGCTGAAAATGTAACGTCGGGGGGAAGTCTGCAGTGTTGTGAGCTGAAATTTAACTGCGCATCAGGTCTCAGAGCAGATATACGGAGGAGGGTGGTTCTGTTGTGAGGGACTTTATTGTTGAGCTCCTAAAAGCATTGTGGGTTTCGTCTGTGAGCTGCGAAGATTTTCAAAGAAAGAATTCAGTCTATGAACGTAAAGAAAATATCCTAAAATGCCCTCAATTGAATAAGCAATTGCATTGATAAATAGGGTCAAAGTGGTGTGGGTCACCACTCTCCATCCAAAAGCAGATTAGAAGGAAAAGGATGCTTCTGTCCGTCAAGGGTTGTTTGTTATTTTGAGGTTATTTAGAGGGTTTTGTGTGTTTGTGTGTATGTGTGCGAGCAGCATTTTGTTCCAGATTCCACATCCACCGGAGAAATCAGAAAAAAGGAATTCATGTTTCCTCTTCAGCAACAACTCGAACCTTTGTTTTGCCCTTCCCGGTAAATACGTGGGTTTTAACTCAACACAGAAATGGATTATTATCCCGTCTGTCAGCATCGATATGTCGTGAGAAGAAATAAAACAAAAACAAAACAAAACAAAAAACAAAAAAAAAACAAATGATCAGCATTCAGTCGATGTGTTGAGCAGAGACATCCCAACATCAATCTATGGCTGCTCAAGATTCAGCTCAGCTCAGCCCATACCTTTACATACTGTACTCCAGGAAACGACTCATTATGGAGCTTCTTTTCTTTTTTTTTAGTTGCTGTGGACATATTTTAGCAACATCCAAGGTTTTGCTTTAGTTCCAAGCAGAAATTGGACAGTTTTGATTCCTGGTATAGGGGGAAAAAAAACATAGAAGGTTGAAGGGTGAAAGAAAGTGATTAGGAAGAAGAGAGAAGAGGGCTAACTGCTGACAGTGAGTACTTGCATGTGATCTATGAATTATGACAGCTCCGTCCTGCTCTGAATATGTGCAGTTCAGTGGAAAAAAACAAGAGCCGCCTGAATTTCTATCAGTCAAACTAAATGATGAATTTCATGACTACGGCTCACTTCATCCCCTGACGTGATCTCATTTGAAAAACCTCTTGGAAACTCTTAAATTGACTGAAACTGTCGATAGTATCCCATGATAATTTATCCTTTTTTGACATATTCTTCCCACCTGATTATCATTTTGACTTTGATTTTGAGTTGTGTGGGTTTTTTTTTTTTTTTCTTAGTTGTAATATATACAGTATGTCACCCTTCCTGCTTCTTTGTGAAGTACATCCATGGACAATGGTTCTCTCTGACAGCAGAGATGAGACACCTCGAGGTCGAGTCGCTTTTGGATCAGTATGCATCACTTTCAGCAGCACTTCACCGGCTTCTGGCAAGCGAAAAGGCACGTCCAACTCTGTCCGGACAAAAGAAATTAGAAGAGACTGGGCTGAGTTTAGGGTGATTATATTCTGCAAAGCAAAATGTTCTTTGATTCTGTGTTTAGCCAAATTATCCCCCATAAACATTAAATGATTACTGAAGTGAGAAGCTGCTGTTGGGCTGTACTGTATTGGATGTTTTTTTAAGTTTAAGGTTAAGGTGAACTTTATTGTCATTCAGACCAGACAAAAAGTGCACAGCAGGAGGAAATTGCTTTTCTCCCATAGACTGTATATAAAAGTGGACGTAGACTAAAGTGAAGCCAATGCTGAAGAACCTACATTCTATCTAGTGACCAAAAGGGCCAAATCCACTGGGTGTAAAAAGAAGTCAGACTGTATTGAAATCTATGTGAAAATGGCCCTACTTCTCCCTTGATTTATTACCTAATTAAACCGTTTCCTAATGATTTATACTCCCAGTCTCTAGTTTCAAGTCTTCTTCAAAACAACATTATGTTTATTTTTTAGATGATGGTCCATTTAGAGGAAAATAGACCAGAAAGCTGGGGATGAATTAGGGCGTGGCTACTGTGTGATTGACAGGCTGCACCAGACACATTGACCTGCCGGAGAAAGCACAGAGCAGATCAGATCCACCCCTCACTCCCGCTCAGCTCCACCTTCTCTGCCATACACGGCGCCACCATCTTAAGAGCAGCTTAAATCCTCATTTTAGAAGACCTCACATTTCTGCAGTAAATATGAAGGCCAAGGGTACAGCTGCAATAACACGTTGAATGTGAGGATTATTCTGCTCTCTCTCTACGTTTCCCCCCTCTGCTAATCCTTTACATGCTCTTCTAACAATGCGAGACCTCCACTTTGTGTGCTTTCCCTGTTGTCTGACATCCTTGGGACCTTTTTCTGCACTTCAATAAACCAGCAACACACACACACACACGCGCACACACACACACACACACACACACACACACAGATGACAGAGAGAAAGACTGGAACGCACTTTGTCCTCGCTCATTATTAATGAGGGGGGTCAGGTTGGACTGAGCGAGATCTACCACAAAGTGAAAGACATGAATTAAAACATAGATTTAAAAAAAAAAAAAGACACAGGGTGAGGCAGGCTGCAGTGACACCACTCTGACTAATGAGTAGTTGTGTGTTGCTGTAACATCACTGGCTTCCTGTGCTGTGGTTTGTATTTGGTCAACCTGCTTGAAAAATGCATAATTGGGTGAGTTGGTGCTCGTGAGGAAGGAAAAGCTCTCACAGAGCCGCGCTCTTGCTGTGCTGCTACTCCTCAGCACCTAATGACATTACTTAGTTTCATTACTTACTTTTTAATGATGTTTAAGGTTTTACAGCCAAATAATATCCACTTCTGAAAAAGAGCAATGTGTCTTTTCCAGGAGAGCCACATTTCACGTCAAAATAATTAGACATATTTTGCATGCTCAGTTGACCTGTTGTGCTTTGACTCAAAGACTCAATTAACACCATAAGCCCTTTCCTCTGCTGTGGCCTCCCACATATTGTGGTTACAAAACGACCCTGGCAGCAGGTTACAATGACAGGGTCCTTGGCTTCCAGGCTGTGGGGCAAGAAGCTCCTCTGGCTGGAGCCTGGACTGCTAGCAGGGGTCCCCTTCACCGCAGGGGAGCCAAGGCAGAGCGTGAAGTACTAGCTTTATAATTCCCTCCACGTTCGTCTGATTCCCAGCCACTAACAGATCAATAGCGGTCTTTGAGCAAAGCAGAGGCTCTATTGTGGCTCCATTTACCAGGGCCAAGCTCCGGCCACCATTGGAGCAGCTAAACCATGACGGATTCATCCTGGCCTGCTTCTCCCATTAGTCAGCCACCACAGGTGAAAACACAGACCTAAGTTCCCCAAATGGGAATTTAATGCACTTCAGTATACCTGCAGCAAAATAGAAAGAAAACGGCCACTGTTTTTCGCTCCATAGATGATGACACACAGTGGATATTAGATCTCAGCGAGGCCGACATGTATCATAAGTAGAGTCTGTTTGTGTGCAGAAGCGGCTCCAAATTGGAATTGGGGGGGGCATTGAATGCACTTGTGTGTTGCCGCTGGCTTTGCAGCTTATTGAGTGGATCGTTTCTTTCACTGGGAAGGAAGTGGTATGTATTTGTCTGCGTGTACCTTAGGTTTATTTTGGCAGCAGGTGTCTTTACCTCTCAGTTTACATCACACCCCACTTACTCCCTGTCGCACTGGAGAAAGGAGAAACAGTGAGAATCAGCCTTGAAGCATGCATTTATTTTTTGTCATTGCTTTTTCACCAATTTAAACATAAAGCTAATTTCCCACCCAAAGAGCTTCCTTTCCTTCAATTTAGCATTCAGCATTTGAATTATGTAGATGAGTCCGCCCCATACAGCCAATACCATATCTACTGTCTAGCTCTTGAAAATAATTCTGCCTGACTGAGGCCTTAATTGATCTAATTACTTGCTCAATTTGACTTTCCAATCTAAACTTCCCTTGAAGAGTCCTCATTCTTAGTTCTAGCTGTGCATGAAGGAGTAAATATTTTAATGGCGTCCACTGGTTTAAGCACAGAGCAGAAAGTAAACACTGTTTGTAATGCTAAACACTTTGCTGAGCGGATCAGCTTAGAAAGTATTTCATACACATACAGTGGTATTTCTGTCTGTGAGACACCGAATGCTCATTTGTGAGGCGCAGCCTGTTGCGGTTGCTTGGGAATTGCCGAGTCTCAACAGGCCGGCAAAATTAGCATCGTGTGCTTGCAATGCTTTTAATTTTGCCCAGTGTTTTTAGACTTGCACTCACCCGTTCAGTTGCACTTTTACATTGCTGATAAGTTTCTTCCCCTGCTCTATCAGCACTTCCACTAACTGTTTGCAATTAGGATTCTCTATCTGTGATTTTGGCTGTGCAGTGAGCCAAAACTTAACTTGGAAACATGCAGGCTCTGCAACCTCCAAGCACTGTCTTGGCCCCTTTGTGCTGCTTATACCAGATACTATGACACTGGCCATCCAGCTATGCAGAGGACAAAGTGCCGCTGGTGGCTGTAACCCTGTGAACCCTTCCTTGGATACACAGACGTATGTGCACACAAACTCTGAGTGGGGGGCAAGTATAAAACATATATATTGGCAGATCCCGGGAACGACGGGCCCTGTCTGCCCCTCCAAGGCATTGGGATTTATAATGACCCCATGTGCTTCTATCCAATGGGTATTGAGTGCTTGTGACACATACAACTGCGGTGGCGTGATGAGAAATAAGCACTGTCAGCCCACATCTGTGCTTCAAAAGATTTAAGCACAGACGGAGGAGAGGGGAGAGGGGCGAAGGGCTGGGCATGCAGGGAGAGATGGACCAGAGAGGAGAGGAGGCACGGAAGCAACGGGGAGGCACAGGGCGGCGCAGCATGATTCATGCGCCTGCAACATGACACAGGCTTGTTCAAAAACACACAACTGTTGCGATGGCTTCGTGTCCGTTCTAATACCAAAAGCTTGAATGTCCAGTTCATGACGTTGACCTTCCTCCAAGCATCCCGGAGAAATGCCTTTAGTTTCATCTTTCATAGATGGATAGATGGATGAATTCATGGATAGAGGGATGTTGAAATGACAGACAGACGAGTTGACAGATTCCTGGACACCCGTAGGTATTAAATAGACGGATTTGGGGATGGCTCTATGGATGTTGGGTGGATGGATTCATAAATGGATGGATGGATGTTTGGAAGTCAGATGAAAGATGGATGAATCCCAGTTGGATAGATGAATGCAGAGATGGATGCTGGACGACAGATTCCTGGACACCTGTAGGTATAAAATAGATGGGTGTATGAATCTTTCATCCCACAGAGAGATGGATAGATGGATGAATCTTGGATGGACGGATGTGTGTATAGATGGATGGATTGATGTTGGAAGTTAGATAAATTCTTAGCTGGATAAGAGGATGGATACAGGGATAGTTAGATGATGGATATGGGTGGATGGATAGTTTTATAAAGGGATGGATGTTGGGTAAAATAAAAAAAAACAAATAAAAAGTAAAATCTAATATCACCCTACCCCCCCACTTCTACTTCCCAGGAGAGCTGGCGACACGCACACCCACTGTGACTGAACAGACAAAGAAACAAGTGACATCTCCAAGAAATTACCAACAATTAGCATCAACATCAAGCGAACGCACACTCGACAAGTGTGTTGTTGACAGGTAATCTTTTGGGAGAGGCAGTCCAGAGCCACCACAACAATGACTGTTCTGCTCCAGAGATGTGAATCACGAAATTTGTTAAATAATGCAAAAGCAGTGAATTGTGATCAAATCCGAGCCACATCCTTATTTCCACTGCAGCTGTTAAGCATAAATACACTTTGCCATAGGTTGTGCACCTAATTTAACAAAGAGAAAAACACAAGTAAACAACCTTTGATGTATTTATTATTTTTTTTCTTCCTTTGCTGTGATGTTTTCAGGCCCGGTGGACTAATGTGATTTTGAATGATGAGTCGTGCTCAGTGTTTCTTCTAACTCACAATGGGGTTCCAGGTAGCTCTACCTGTTAACCGGCGGTTAGCCTAAGTGCCTGAGCGGGCTTCCCTGCGGCAAGGCAAGAACTTCAGCTCAGCGGGCGAGGAGAGGGAGAGATGGGGGAGGCGATCGGAATCGTGCGCCGCCTCCCAATCATGTCATCAGTCTTTTGAGATGAGGGAAGTTTGCCAGCACGTGACTTTGCACAACTTAAAACAATTACAGCATCTGCCTGAAATGTGCACATGTGAATTACACAACTGCGACACGTGATTCCAGGTAAAAGTGTTGACGCTGGCCTGTGAAGACTGATTCAAGAAGTCATTATTTCTTGACTTGCAGGAGCGGATGCTGTTGCCAGGATCCCTTTTTTCTTCTCGTTTTGTTTTGTTCTTTCAGTAGAAAAATATATGACGCAGAGTTTAGACCGTCATGGATACAACTAAAACTATTTCACACACTTCTCAATCAGCATCTTATCTTATAAACAACCGGATTCTGCAAAATCACACAAAGTTGGGACAGTTTCGTTTCACATGAGAGTTTTTTTTCCCCTCTTCTACCCAGTTTGAATTGGGGGGGAGTGTTGTGTTGCATATATCTGTGTATCAATCAGGATTTAGCAATATTTGTTTCAGATTCTGACACATAAATAACGCAGTTTTACTCGTGTAACCCTGGTTCTCAAGTGAGTCACCTCGCTGTAGGAGTCAGGACGTTCCCTCTGCTTTCGTGCATGGTTGATTGTTGCTTATTAATCCATGAATATTTCATGTTATTAAGATTTGAAACCAAGTTTTCAGGGGGCTTTTAAGTTAACATTGTTTATGTCTTTCATAAAGCTCATCCTCACCCATAAATATACATAAGTGCGTCCTCACCTGCATATAAAAACACAAAATCAGTGCAAATCTGGTGACTAATCAGAGCTTTTGTCATAATCTACAGTCGCTTCCTGCCTCTAACTCTGGCACTGTCTGTCTGATTGTGTACCAGCTTTTATCTTTTCAGCTCTGAACTCCAACAGGTCGGCTTCAAATCAAGACCGTGGAGCCACCTCTTTACTCCTCTGCTGCCTCTTCCTCCCCTGCCTGTTTTTAATCTCTCTCTTTCTCTCTCTCCTCTCTCACCTCCAGTTGCTTCATGAACTGGATTGGGTAGGTGTATGTTTGTGTGGTTTTTTTTTGTGTTGTGAGGAGCAGCAGGAGGTCTCTGGACAGACTGGAATCATAATTTCAAGTCTTCCCTGTGTGTTTTTTTTTTATTTTGTTTTGTTTTATTTTGCTTCTATCCGTGCCTCCCTCCACATCGGAGACCCTTCCTGAGTTGCTGGGTGAGAGTAGAAAAGGATGGGGGACGGGTGGCATGGTGATGGTGGAGGTAGGATGGGTGGTGGGATTTTTTTTGGGGGGGGGGGAGCATGGCTCCATGGTTTTAATGAGGAGACTGTTTATTAAGTCCACTCAGGGAGACTGTGCAAGTGCTTAGCATTTGCTCTCTAATTAGGAAAGCTAAACAGTCCCTATTGCTGAGAATCAACCATTGGTGGGGGGGGGCACTTAGCGATACTGTGCATTGGGTGCAGATTGCGAGGCCAAATACTGGGGGAAAAGAGGAGAAGGGAGGGGGCGTTGTAAACAATAGGCTCACATTTTTGCAAGAAGATAAGCATTTTCTACAGTCACAGTGATGATAAAGAAACCAATCTCATCCAGAGTGCCAGCAGGTATCACAATATGAGGGTGAAGTCATCGACCAAGGCCAAGTTATTGCAAGGAGTCCACCTAGTGGTGTGTGGCAGAACTGCAGCATTGTGTGCCCTGTTTGTCGAAATTAAAGTTGAAACAGCAACAACCATTTAATCTTGTGCAGTTTCCAAAGCTGTGTGGTCACAACTATCCCCAACTGTCAGTTGAAGTGCATGCGGGTGAAGAACATATCTCCCATGTGCGGCACACAAAGAGGCATGATGTGGATGTTGACAGGGAAAACATCACTATTCTGCCACCGCTCCTTTTATCCACAGAGTAAATGCCTCCCTGATTACCCTGCTCCCCGTCACACAGATTGCTGTTAAAGTGCAAGAGGAGACTAGCGCTTTTTAGATTAAGACCCTGATCAAATTTTCATAACTCAATTTCAGGGGGAGAGGGTTGAAGTGGGAGGAGCGGGGCGGGGTGGGCGAAGGTGGAGAGGTGGAGACATGTAAAAGTGTGAGTGTTGACTGTAATCAGTTTTTCTTGTCTGCATCCATTTCACTTTGAGGAAGAGTGCGTCATTGAAGGGAGTGTTTATCGGAGCTCTGGCTTTCAAACAGTCGTGCCGGTTTAATGAAGCCATAGCTGATCATGTTTAGTCCTCAAGTTGCCAACAAGTTCTGCTTCTGTGATCATTTATAAAACAATCAAAGATTCTTCTTCAGATTCTTACAAGGCAAATTTCCCTTTGTGACCTACACAACCACTTAAAAGAGAAATTCTGGTGTTAAATAAAACAAATGCATTGATTATGGAATAAATACACCTGTAATCTCTCAAGAAAATTTAGTCTGGCTGCAGGGTTTAGAGATGTTTTTAGTAAACTGATGACAAAGAGTATTAGTACAATATTTAGATGTTAGGAAAAGCTCAAATCAATGGTACAGTACATGAATGGCAAATGCACTGCTTGTTTCTAATGGGGCATACCATAATGACTCATGTTGCACTCAATTCTGTCTGTAATCGTCTCATGTACATTGTTGCCATATTGAATAATTCACTGTATATTACCTCTTAACATGCCATTATATTTTATGTGTGTACTAATGTGCACTGCTTGCTTGTCATGTACTGTAACTCATGTACACTGCCTCTTTCCAGCTATAGCAATATTACAGTGAGCCTGGTATCGCCCTCCCCTCTATGTTGTGTGCCTCCCTTATCTATCTCTTCTCTATTACTTTCAGTCATCCTCTATCTTTCTCTCCCTTGTTTCAATCTCCCCTCCTCTCTTTCTGCTCCATCTCAAATGTTTCAAGTTGTATCTGTCTATGTATCTGTCACCTCACTTTCTCTCTCTCTCTCTCTCTCCCCCACCCCCACTCCCCTGTGTTCCTCCCTCTCCCAGACAGTTGACTGGTATGGCGACACCAGACTGCGTGTATTTTTAGCGCTGCCACAGATGGGGCCATGGCAGCATGTCAGAGACCAGAATGTTCTTTATCTCAGCTGTCAGGCCGTTCCCCGGGACCAAAATGGATGCCGTCCACTTGGGGGAGAAGTGGGGGAGGGTGGGTAAGAAAGGAAGGTTTTTTTTTTTTTTTTCCAAATTCTTCTTCTTCTTCAAATTAAGCTTTTAATTGTGTGATTTGACACAGCTAAATAATTTCTCCTGGTGAAGGTGCAAATGGATCGCGTAAGGAAATACTCCCACATCAGCTGTATCCAAACCTTTGATCAAGCGGAGTTGAAATTGCAGGCCGTGCCTCTGCAGACAAAAAGGATATATCACAACAGCAAACGCCCTGAGCGCCCCAGGCACAGCAGATATCGGTACATATGAGCAATAAAGTAATAAAATAGATGCGCTTCCTGTGACTCCACATTTTGTCACAGCGATATGTGATGAAATAACAGATTTGTCCAGACCACCAGTGGATTTCCAGCCCAGGCTTCAGCCAAGGCCAAAAGGTTTGTGTATTTTTACATTCAAGATGCCCCCTGGTAAAACCCTGAATGTGTGCAGCTGGGGAGTAACCATTTTACTCACTACCTCCAAACACAATGTTGGACTGCAGACACCAGGAGCGGTCCTTCCTGACTCTGAAGAGTTTCTCTTTTTCTTTTTTTTCTTTTTCATTGCAGATGGAGGAGGAGAATGTGCTGCAGGCTACGACTGGGGGTCAAGTGGTCGGCTTTGTGTATCACAGTTTGGAGTCTGCTGGGACTCTCCTCTGGCAGCGTTCACACACTCTAACAGCAGCCTGGTTGTCCATGTGAATATCAAGGAGGGGTGGGAGACAGAGAAAGGAGGATGCTGACAGAGGAGGGAGAGAGAGTGAGAGAGAGGTGTGGTTTGGTTTGCCAGGCTGTCAGAGAGTGCTCAGGTGACTTAGCTCTGTTCAGCAGGTTTAAATTAAGGTTTGAATTCCCCTTTTTTTTGTTACATCTCTTTAACCATGAGAAATATTTTATATTGAGAAGTTTTTAGTTTTAAAGTTGAGAAATGACATGTACTGTTGCTTCATGTCAACAAATCCCTGACTTTCAATACTTGTTAAGTCTTGAGTCTTTAAAATCAAGTAAATGGTGCATTTGTTGGCTACAATTTTCATTGTTTGATACACATTTCGTGCACTAGTGACTATTTCCAGCAACTGGATAATTATGTGTTCCCTTCAGGAGGAGGTGTAAAAACTTCAGTGTTGCACAGTCATGACACTCAAATTTTAATTTGTCCCACACTTTAGCTTTACATCAGCCTTAGCTGTGTTTAATTGTAATTAGCAAATGTTAACAGGCTAAACCACTAAATTAAATGATGAATAGGTTAAGCCATTGTGAGACTGTTGGAGTACTGATGTTAGCATGTAGCTGGAAGCACCACTGTCCTTTTCCTGACAGTAAGCAAAACAGAATATCTGTAGCCTTGTCCTTTTTTAGTCACACTCATGTAATAAATAATAAAGATGCATAATTTGACCGCAGGAATCTGTGAGATGTGGTCTCAGCTTGGTTGTTGTCCTGTGCAAGAAATGAAGATCAATATCACCCCTAATTAATATTTTTTCTACATGAAGCTTGTTTTCCCAGAGGCACAGTGGGCGGGAGACTCAGCTCAATAATGTGTCGTTCAACAGGGGCCTCTAATCAAGCCCGAAGGTCTCCTTCTGAATTTTGTCGCATTCAGGGCCTCATTTCCATTCCCCGTCCCTCAAGGCAAGGTAAAACAGTCCCGAGGTGTATGAAAAGGCTCCATACTTTGAGCTGCATGAGTAGCCCTCACCTGCAAGTCCGGTCAGTTGAAATGGAAATGATGGGCAGCCACGTTCTTCCGACTGAAGGGAAATAATGGAGCATACACACACACACACGCAGACACAACAAAAAGCAGCAAGGTAAACAAAAACAAAGGAGTGACAGTGATGACTGTAGCAAAGCGAGCGCCTTGGCCAACGTAACTGTCAGCTTCATTTGCAGTTTGCAAGACAAGGTTACACAAGTCATCAAAATGGGACATAAAAACACTACTCATAAGCAATTTATAAGTTTATTAAACAAAGTTAAGCTGAGTGTTTAAAAAAAGCCCACAGTTCAAGGCCTGGCAAACTTGGGTGTTATCTTTAAAACATGAGCAGGAAGCAAAAGCAGCAGTATCAAAAAACGTTTAGAGAAGAGGAGATTTAGATGATCAGTGTTGTCTTTCGAGATTTCATCTTTTCACTCACAAAGGATTGTCTGCATGAAAACATGTCTGCAGTAAGAATAATGGTCATATCTGGTCCATATTGTAGATTAATTAGGACTCAGCCTGGAGAAGAAAGTCATCCGAAGCCAGAGAGAATCCAGATGAAAGATGGGAACAAGGTGAAGGAAAGAGAAAGAGAGGGGAGTAATTCTTCCCACAATAATGTACTTTCGCTCAACTGTACCATGCACAAGGCAGAACATTCGAAGGGGAGATTACAGGCCCGGTGCAGCTTCCATCTCTGTAATAAGTGAGAATGTGGAACACCAGCAGTGAGACTAAGCAGAGTGCTAATCAATACCATCCCCATGTTCACTGTGATTACAGTAATTATCATCACCATGCATGGGAGTGGCGTGTTGTTTGGGCATTGCAGAAGGTCAGGAGCAGATTAGCGGCACATGACGTTTCCATGGCAGCAGTGTGAGTAAACTGCTCCACCCTGTGATCATAGATTTAGGGTTGTCTGATTGTTTTGAAAGTTAATAGCATCATCATCAAAGATTAGCGGTGGTGTGTTGTACCTGTAAGCGTTAAAAAACAGTTGTGTTGATGGTGTATTGTCTGAGATTAGACGCCTGCATGACAAAATTATTCACGGCTCCAAGGGAAATGTTAAGCGTTGAAGTGAGTTATTGTTGCAAATCTATCTGACTACAAAACATCCATGTCAAGCAATCCTCAATGAGAGCCAGTATACATGAGGGAATGAATCATCACTTGATTTCTCGAGCACAACCTTTGATCAAAGCAATCTCCTGCAAATCCTTCAATGACTGTAATCATTTCACTTGTCTATAAGGAATGAGGACTGTTAGTATGTGTGCTTATGCTTTTCCTCTATGGCTTTGCACCAAATAAATATAGTGTTGGATACATTTATAGACCCTGGCATGTTAGTTACGTCGCACAATAAAGCTTTACATTCAAACTGTACAAATAACCTAATAAAATACGATGTATAATTCGAGTTATCAGGCCACATATGTGAATCAGCGTTAACATAACATGGCGTATATCATAACACATTACCACAGCTTTTTGTTAGTGTTACAGATTTATACTTTGGTTGTATTTTGCTCATATTTTGGATAAAATATTTTAGATAAAATATGTTTGATCTATTGAGAGGGAAAGGGAGAAGAAAAAAATAAGTAAATGACAAAATACATGCTCATATTTAATTTATTTATATTATATATATATATTAAAATAATATATATGGAAATAAAATTGTATATAAAATGCATAAATGTGATAATTTGCATTAAATTCTAATTTTATTTTTTCGGTTTTTTAAGTTGTGATCACCCTTCCGCCGCAGCAGGTGGCAGTAGAGAGTTAGTTGAGGCTAAAAGCTCCTCAGAAAAATACAAAGACGAAGACGAGTCAACAACAGTGCAGCACTTGCTTGAGGTACCCGCCCACGTCTGACTTGTGTAGTTTTCACCAAGTTTCAGCCTTTTGCATGAACCTAACACGCTTCGAAGCTGCAGCGGGTCTTCGCACGCTTTGAACTCACGATTTGCACTTCCGGGTGTCGTTAGCCGTTAGCCGTTGCGGAGTAGCTAAGCTAACTAGTAGCCTCCCCTGGTTTGTGCGTGGGTGTGTGCAGCCCTGCAGAGCATGGTAGCTGCGTCACACAACTGTTGAGTTCACTTTTAACTGCTAACTGGGTTTAGCTTCTTCGTCTGCCTCATCTCTCATCCGCAGGTTGTTCCTTGTTTCGTCTGGGCCAGACACTAAAGCGCAGCAGCGTCAAAAATGGACACGAGAGCCTTGAGGAACCCGTACCCCGACTATGATGGGAGCCCTGCGTCCACACAGGCGTTGTTTGACTGCCAGGGAAAGGTAACGCACAAGTCAGCGTGTAGCTAAGCGTGTGTGTCTCTCTTCCATGCAACGCTCATTATTTCTAAATGTTCTTCACCTTCAGCTGACATCAGAGTTTGGCCAGCGGCTGAGCAGCAAGGTCAGCGAGCTTTTAGCCGTCATGGAAAACGGGCTGAAGTCTGCGGATCCAAGGGACTGCACGAGTTACACGGGCTGGGCAGGTGATGACACTATTACACGTCTGCTGTTCACTAGTGACATCAGTCGCCCCCCGCAGCAAAAGGGGGCTGCACTGATGTGAAAACTTCATCTCAAGAAGTGAGGCTGCACATGTGATTGTGTTTTTCTGTGCTGGAAAATCCACAATTCAATGAAGCATCTGCAGTAGAAAGAGAATTCTTGTTTGTCTTGTTTGTATATCTTGTTTTTTATTATTATTGTTATTATTATTATATTTATTTATTTATAAATGGTGAAAAATGAATATTCACATAACAGGGGCTTGATTTTTCTGCTAATTGATTGATTTTGAGTTCGTAATATCTAAATTTTAGTCACATTCATTCTTCAGAATGACAGATTTACACACTTCATCATAGGTGACCAGTCGTTGCTGTGCAGCTTGACTTCAGCTATGTTTTAAAACACGAAACATTTTTGCTTTAGCTTCCAAAAGCCCTGTCCTCAACAAGCGCTGGTCTGTCTGTCGACAGGCATTGCTCTGCTCTACCTGCACCTTCACAGTGTGTTCAGGGAGGAATCCTTCCTTCAAAGAGCCCTGGAGTATGTCAGCCGCAGCCTGAAGTGTCTGACCCGACGCCATGACGTCACCTTCCTATGCGGGGATGCAGGGCCA